>JAQZBX010060496.1:0-17282 GCA_029593785.1 Cabassous unicinctus | reverse complement strand
GCCCTCAGGCTCTCCCCTGGGCCGGGGACGTGCCACCCCGGGCAGAGCTCCCCGCAGAGAGTGGCCCAGCGCCCACGTGGGCTGCACGAACGCCCCCCACAGAGACCCTGCGCTCGGCATCTCCCGAGCTGTGAGTATTAAAAGCAGCTGAACTGCGCCCTTGGCCGCCGGTGGGGTGGTCACGTGGGCCGCACACACGCGCCAGCTCCCAGCAGGGAGTGAGTGGGGTCTGGGTGGCGCCTGTGCAGAGTCCGGGGGGAGCCCTCGGGGGCTCTGGCTGAGCTGTGCCCCCCAGCCTGTGCTAGCCCCGGTGCGTTTGACTGAGCAGCGGCCACGGCTGTCCACATGCCACGCAAACATTGCAATGCAGCCGGCCACCGGGTGGGCGGGGAGCGGCCTGCCTGTGTCACAGGTGGACACGGTTCTTAACCTCTGCTCAGCTCCCACAGCTAAGAAGCCACAGAGCCAGGAGCAGAGCTCAGAGTCCCTTGTCCTGGGCCACGTTGCCGGCCACAGGGCTCACGTGTCCCGTGTCTGGGTGGGCTGACCGTCCTCAGCCACCGGGAGGCCTGGAAATAAATGGGTCTCCTCCCTCTTTCCTCGGCTCTAACTAGACCAGAGGACTTGGTGTTTACGTAACAGGCTTCTCTGTCCTAAGACAATTGCTTCAGTCCAGCTCTGCTCTGTTCTCTATCTACCTGGGATCTAGGCAATTTAGGGAACTTGGGCTCTTTAATGAGCAACAGCCGAAATAATCCGTGGGTGTGGCACGGGCTCTTGTGCAATTAGTCACGGGTTTCAGAAAGCGTTGGAGGGGCGAGAAAAGCGAGCGCCAGCAGCCCCTGCTCTGGCTGGCGGCGGGCAGGATGATGTGGCAAAAGGGCGCGGCGAGGAGGGGCTGGGGCTGCGGCAAGATGGGGGTTCTTGTAAAACCCTCGTCCGTGGACCAGTCCTGGGTGGGCCCTGCTTGTCTCTGCGGCGTTTCAGGCATGGCGAGGTCAAGGGAAGCTCCTGAGACCCCGTTCCCTAGTGCCCTGGGACCCCGAGAGCCACCCAGGGCCGGGGCTGGGAAGGGTCCCTGGCCTGCTGTCAGGAGCAGCAGGAGCCACCGTAGTCGAGACGCTGCTCATATTTTTTAAGCAACATTTTAACTAAAGCCCAATTGACCCAAAGGTGCAAAGACATTTGCTAAGGCTGGTCTTTATTCCTCCTTGTGCATCCTCTCTCTCCCCTCTGTGGAGAGGACCCGAGTCCCGTGACAGCTGGGTCAGCTGACGGCGGCTTGAGCCTGGCCCCGCCTGCTGTCCCGACTTCCTTCAGCTCCACGTGAGGGTCCCTGAGGCTCGTGCTCGCCTCCGAGGCTTGGCGCCTGCCGCCCTCTCCCTCCCAACATGCTTCTCCCCTTCCTGCGCCCTCCTCCAGGCCCAGATGCCGTCTCGCCGTGCATGCATCCTGCTGTGTGGTGCCCCTTCTCCTGCGGCAAAGCTGCCACCCCGCCGCGGGCTGTACAGCGTCCATTACCGCAGCTCACATCCCAGCTGGACTTCCGTCTTCCTGTCTGTCCCTTCCTTCCCTGAGAGGAGACACAGGTGTGTCTCATTAGCTCTGCAACCCAGTGCCCGCCATTGGCACCTTGTAGCTGCTCAATAAACGGCCGTCCATTCATTTGTTCATTCATTCATTCATGCATTCATCACTCCTCCACTATTCCTCCAACAAATGAATGAAAGAGACGGCCAGATGTCAAGCCCCTGAAAGCCCCCTCCAGCTGTTCCACTGTGGTCCTTCTCCTCCCTGTGCTCCCGGGGCCCCATGGCTTGAGCGCTGGCTGCGCCACCGCCTTTACCCGAAACCTCCCTTTCTCAAGAAGCTGACTGCTTCTGCCTTGGCGACATCTAGTTTAGTGGCACGGTGTGCCTGGCTCATTACTGGGGTGATAGAGCCCCCCAGGAGGCCATGCTCACCTCTGCAGGGTCTATGGGACTCCAGCGCCTGGTGGGTAAGGCCCCACGTGGGCTCTCACGATGATTTCTAAGGCTGGAGAAGGAGTTGACAAAAGGCGCGCCTCTCCCGAGGATGCACATTTCCCTTCCCCTGTGGTTTCTGTTGCTAAGTTTCACCAGAACCGGCCTGCAGCGCCACTGCTCCGTTTATAATTTAGAACGCAGGCTCTGCGGGGTGGCAAGGAACGGCCTGTGCCCTCGTACACACTTCAGGGCCCCGGCATGTGATGTGTGCAGTGGCTCCTCCCTGCCGGGCCTGGTCCTGCCGTCGGTCCGGGCCAGCCCGTCCGGCGTCCCCCTCCAGCACAGCGGCCGAGTTGGGAGGAGGCGCAGAGCGGGGCAGGCTGGGCCTTCCGTCGAGGATCCGCAGTCCTCCTGCAGTGCGGCGACTTTTTGGTCCAGACGCCTTAGTGACCGGGGGAGAGTGGGAGCATTGTCCTTGGCCCAGGTCTGGATAAAGGGCTGAGGGAGGGAGGAGGGCGCCCCACGGACCCCAGCCCGGCCCCTGGCGGGAGAGGGGGTGGGGCCACACTGTGGGCACCTGCCTGAGGGCCAGGGGGCGTGACCAAGACTCACCACTGAGGAAGAGGGAGATGCGGATTCTTTTCTGGGATGCCATCCTCTCTCCTGTCTTCGGTGACTGAGGAGGGGAGATGGGGGGAGATGAGGGGAGGCTTTTAAGGATTGGCAGAGAAGCATCCCCCTAAGTGGGGGGAGGGTCTCAGACGAGCCGGCGGCTGAGACAGGTGTGGCCAGCGGAGGGCAGGAGGCTGCCGACCCTTCCTGGGGACCCAGCTGTTGGGCAGCGGCATTTCCCGGGGAGCTGGGGGGCTGGCCTCGGGCTGTGGAGGCTCTGCTCTCCCTTCTGCCCTCTTACATTTTCCAGGAGCTAACGGCGGGCCCGGCTCGGCTCTGAGAAGGACCCCTCTGCCCCTTCATAAGCCCCAGCGCTGCTGCCAGGGCCTGCCACCACCCCTCCCGCCGGGGTCCACGGGCTCCCGGGTCCACACGAGAAAGGCGGGCGATGAGACCAGGCCACGGGAGGCCAAGGCCGGCCTCCCCAGGCGGACAGAGGCCGTGGGGCCTCTCGAACCCCCCGAGCATCCTGGGGTCCTGGGGCTGGAGGGTCGAGAGCTGCTTCAGCCTCTGTCCGGACCCTCGCATTTCTGATCTGGGTGAAGCCCAGTCGGCCTGCTGCCTGCAAAACCTTTGTCTCAACTTCAAATTTGATTGGTTTTGTATTTGCCATAATTTGTTTGTTTTAATATAAGATTGGATTTTTAAAAAATTTCAATTGTGTTTTTTTTTTTTCATCTGAGCAGTTGTAGATTTACAGAAAAATCATGCAGAAAGTACAGAGTTCCCATATCCACCCTCCCCCAACCCACACACATTTTCCCTATTATTAATCCTTCCCATTAGTGTGGTCCCTTTGTTAAAACTGATGAAAGAATATTATTATAAGTATGCAATTAACTAGAGTCCATAGTTTAAATGAGGGTTCACTCCTTGTGTTGTCGAGTCCTAGGGTTTAAAAAATTTTTTTTCTGGTAACACATATATACCCTAAATTTTCCCCTTTTAACCATATTCAAGCATACAATTCAGTGGTGTTAATTACATTCATAACATTATGCTACCACCACCATCCATTACCAAAACTTTTCCATCACCCCAAACAGAAACTTGGTACCAACGAAGCATTAATTCCTCGTTCCCCACCCCCAGCCCCACCCCTGGTAACCTGCATTCTGGTTTCTGACTTTATGAATTTGCTTATTCTAATTATTTCATGTCAGTGAGATCATACAATATTTATCCTTTTGTGTCTGGTTTATTTCACTCAACATGATGTCTTCAAGGCTCATCCTTGTTGTCACAAGTATCAGAACTTCATCCTTTTGATGACTGAATAGTATTCCACTGTGTGTATACACCACAGTTTGTTTATCCATTCATGCGCTGAGGGAAACTTGGGTTGCTTCTACCTTTTGGCTATTGGGAATAATACTGCTATGAATATCAGTGTGCAAATATCTGTTTGAATCTCTGTTTTCACTTCTTCCAAATAATTTTTTTTAACTTGACAATTCTTGAGAGAAGCTGACTCCCAGTGCAGCCGAGCCCTAGGTGTCTCGGCCTTGGCCCCCGCCTCCTGGTCCCACGTTGGCGACAGCCTCGGTGGCTCCTGAGCGCGTGCAAGCCTCTCTACCCCCAGCCTCAGTGTCCTCCCTTGTCAAGTGGCGGTGCAGGATCAGGTGGGAAGCTTGGCTGACTCTCTGAGACCCTTGTGCTGCCCTCATGCTTCCAAGGTGCCTGGCTGGATGCCGAGCCCACCGCGCCTCCCTGGCCCCTCCCGGCCTGGCCTGCAAGCTCTGAGGGCAGCGCCGAGTGGCCAGGGGTGGCCAGGCCAGGCCTGCACCCCGTTTCCAGTGTTCAGACCCACAGGGCACGTTCAGAGGCCTTGTTGCTGGCCGGTCTTCCAGCGACCCTGGCAGGGTCAGGTCTCAGGGCCTCCATCAGCTCCCTGCTCACCCCCACCTCCTCGCTGTCCACTCGCCAAGGCCCCAGCACAGCCCGGGCCTTCTCTTCCGCACGGGGGACTCATCTCCCCCTTTTTCCTATTTTTCGTTCGGTTTGGGTTTTCAAGGCTGAGATCCCGCACGCTCAGCAGGGAACTCTGCCGAGGATGGTCCTCCAGCTGCTCCAGCCCCCTGACCTGAGCTATGTGCCCAGCAACGGGGACCCGTGAGAACAAAGCCTTTGTGGGCCCAGTTATTCCTTTCGGAGAAGACGGGGGTGCTGGGTGGGCAGACTTCCATTTCACTGCTGCTTCTGCCACTGGTGCTTCACACTGTCTCGAGGGGCGTTTGAGCATCTCCGCGCCCCTGGTATGTGGCGGTGCTGAGACAGTAGGACTCTAGCCCAGTGCCCTAGGAATGCCCTAGGATTTGTCCAGATACTCACCCAACCCTCAGGGGCAGAGCCGTGGCCCCACACCAGATGGAAGGTCGAGGCACATCCTGCTGCCAGGGAGACCCCAGGTCTCGCCGTGTCTCCCTGCCCCTCCCCGCCCTCCCTCTGCCCCTGTGCCTCCCGGCCCAGCCTCGACTTCGGACTCTTCTTAAGCCCATGGTCCCGGGGAGTTGCTCCATGCCCTGGGCTTCAATTTCCTGACTGGAGACATGGCGATGATGATACGTGCTGCTCAGTGACTCCAAGAAGCAAGGGTGAGGGAATGCACCTGGACACCCAGACACGCTCGGAGACATGAGCTCTGCCTTCCCCCGGCCTTCCAGAGCCTCAGTTACCGTGTGGACTCTGCCATTCTCTTTCAACTCAGTTGTCTCGGTTTATATCGTAAAGGTATGTTTTACACACACATGCACGCACACGTGAACACACCCACTCATGCTGCACATGTGCACACACGCACACTCTAATGCACATGCATGCTCACTAGCACACACCCACACATGCACTCACACATGCATACACTGTGCACACACACGCACATGCATGTGTGTACACTCACTCGCTGTGCACACTCGCATACACACCTTTGAGGGGGACCGGTATTCTGTGGCTGAGGGATGGCCACGGTTTACAGGACTCGAGGGCCAGGCGATAGGCACCGTCTTTGAGGTGCAGCCCCTGTGTGAGCTGTGTGCCCCCAGCACCAGCCCAGGCTCTGCCCGTCACGAGCTTTGGGTCAGTTAGCGCCTGTGGGGCCTCAGTTTCTGTGTTTCTAAAGTGGGGGTGACAGAGCTCCCTCCCCAGGACCATTGTGAGGGCCTGGTGCTTTAGCGAGCGCAGATGTCTCCGAGGAAATGGTACCGTGCCCTGAGCTCCCGGGGCTGCAATTCCCCTATGAATCCCCACGTGCCTGGGTGCTGCACCTTCCCAGAAGCCACTCTTGGGAATTCCCGCGGCCACAGAGGCACCCTGTGCAGTTGCTCCCATCTTCCAGACTTGTTCCACTCCAGGACACACTCGGAGTGCCCACACCAGGCCCCTCTGGGGGGCACCGTGGCTTGGGGGCTGCGGTGGGAGGGGGCCTGTGCTCGCCCCATGGACCTCCCCCCTCTCATCTGTATGGGAGGCTCAAGCTGGGTGACCCCAGGGGTCTCAAGCCATTGTCCCCGTGGTGGGTGGGCCACTGACATGGGGGCCCTCGGGGGCCCACAGGCCCCCTGTGCTGTGTCCCGCGGCTGCTCTAACTCAGGCGCTGCAGGCACATACCTGCGCTCACAGATCTGGGGGCAGGCATTCCAAAGCCGCAGTGTCCGCAGGGCTGGTTCCTTCTGGGGACTGCAGGGGAGGCCCCTTTCCTCGCCTTTCCCAGCTTCCAGCGGCGCCCACACTGCACTCTGGCCCTCTGTTGTCAAGGGCAGCCGCGGCGCCTCTTAAATTCTCTGCTTCTCTGACCTCTCCTCCCGCCCTTGCGTCTCCGGCTGCCTCTGACCGCCTGCCCCTCTTCTAGGGGCCTTCGTGATGGCCTTGGCCCCCCAGGTAGTCCAGGAGCATCTTCCAAGCTCGGCATCCTTACCTCGCTCCACCTGCAGAGGCCCGTGGCCAGGTGGGGTTACACATTCACAGACCCCAGGGACATGGACATGGGGGTATTCAGGGCCGTTAGCAAACCACCCCGCCCGACTAGGGCCTCTGGCACCCTGCCAGCTGGGAATTCGGAAAGGAAATCAAAGCACTCTGGTGAGAACTCTGGGCTGCTGAGGAGTCCAGAATGTTCTTGGAGACAAGCCTGGGGCTGTCCCTGTGTCTTGATGAGGCGTTTGTCATGTCTGGGCAGTGGAGCCTCCGTAGGTGTCCCCAGAGCAGAGCTCACCATTCACTCACCTACTCACTCACTTCCTTAACCACTCTGATCATCTGTCCATCCGTCCATCCATCCACCCACCCATCCTGGAGCATTTATGGAGTATCCTCTGTGTTCACGCCCTGCCCAAAGCTGTGGGATAGAGCAGAAAACAATGCAGATAGAATTCTTGTCCTCCTGGCACTCAGGCTTGTGGATAAATCCGAGAATAAACAAGCAAATGGCTGTAATTCAGGCAGAACACAGCGCCCTGAAGGGAAGCAAGCTGGACCGGCGTTGGTGGTGACATTTGGGAACTCTGGACCAGACATTAGCATCCCGGTGGGCGTCTCTGAGGGGGGTCTGCGAGCCAAAGTCTGGGGGAGAGAAGCTGGGCAGAGGGAAGACAGGTGAAGTCCCTGCAGCAGGAACGTGCTTGTCTGCTCTGGAGCTTGGAGAGGGACAGCAAGGGTGCAGAGAGGGGAGTGGGGGAGTGGGCAGGAGGGTGCAGAGGTGGAGGGGAGCAGCCCAGGGGGGTGCAGAGCAGAGGGGAGCAGCCCCGGGGGTGCAGAGCACCCAGGAGAGTTTCGGGTGCAGGGCCCACACTCAAACCCACTGGGGATGCCTCTATTGGGCCTCCAGACAGCAAAGGACAGGCCCTTACTCTCTAAGTGAGATGGCCTTAGGTGCTACAGTAGGAAATAAAGCAGGGCAAGAAGGATGCGTGCTGGAAAGGGGGCTTGTTGGGGTGCCATGGAGGAAGAGAGGGACGAGGTGGGCATCTAGGGGTGGCGACCCAGGCAGGAGGACAGCTGGAGCAACATCCAGGAGGCAGGAGCCTGTCTGGAGGGAGGGGAGGCAGGGGAAGGGAGAGCAAGAGGCAGGGTGGTGGGAAATGAGTCGGGGGGGTGGCAGTGGCAGGAGGCCCAGGCCAGAGGCTGGGGGGATGCAGGGTCCGAGGAGGTTGGTTATGTTTCAGAGAGGATGTGAATCACCAGGGAGATGGCAGATCTTTGATGATGCAGCAGCAAGGGGGTGTGGTGGGTCAAACCTTGGACCCCAGTTTGGACACGTCCTTGGTCTTGGTCTGCATTCTGGTGGGCATGGACCCTTGTAAATAGGAGCTCTTCAAGATGTTACATCCGCTAAGGTGTGGCCCAGCTGAATCAGGTCAGGCTTTAATCTGGATGTCTGGAGTCCTTCATAAGTAGAAGGCAATTCACACGTAGAGAGAGAAAGCCATGGAAGAAGCCGTCAGTCAATGGAACCCGGAAGAGAAAGGAGAAGACACCACCAGATGGACGGCAGCCAGCCCAGAACGCCAGTCTCCAAGGACTGTGCTCACACCTTGGTTTTGGACTTCTCCCAGCCTCAAAACCATGAGCCAATACATTTCTGTCATTTAAGCAGCCAGGAAGCTAAGGCAGGGTGTGTCCTTGGGGCGCTGAGTGGACCCCATGCACTGTAGAGGGGCAGCCTTGAAGAGCAGCTTCAGCGGTTCAGCCATTTTGGAACAGGAAGGAAGGAAGAAAATATCAGTACAGATGCAGGCTGGTGGGTGCAGTTAGAGGTGCAGGGTGTGAAAATTCTATTTTCTCAGAGATGGGGAACCAGGAGGAGGATGTTGGGTGATTGGAAGAGGAGTGTGAACAGCTGTCAAGGATTGGGTTCCCCAAACTGTTCATGGTGAAGCATCAGATCTTTTCCCTATTTATCACTAACTGATAATTTTGTACAACATAATAAAAACAAGTCACTCAAAAAATGAAATCAAAAGCAGACAAGCCCCCAAATTTTGTTATTAGGTTCACAGCTATGAAACCATGTTTTGATAGATATTATTGAAACAGTATATGGAAAAAAAATAAGTTGTGTTGTCCACTGAAAGTGTGCAGGTAAACAATGAATATAGAGTCACTATTACACGTGGTACTTTTTGTTACTTCACGATTGTAAGTAAACAAGAAGTTATGAGGGAATTAGCAAATCTTATTAAACACCGGGGTGACAGCATGAGATGGCCTCCAATGACCCCTGCCTCCTTGTGGAATCCCCTCCCCTTGTGTGTGGGTAGAACCTAAAGAATAGAATATGGCACCTCTGAGATTAGGTCACAAAGGGCTCTGACTTCCATCTTGCTCATACTTTCTCACTCTCTTGATCATGCGCTGATGGAAGCTGCCTTGTTGTAAGACATCTCCTATATAGGACCATGGGGCAACAGCTAGTAAGAAACGGAGGCTCTTGGTCCAATAGCCTGTGGGGAACAGACCTCTGACAACAAATGCCTGAGTGAGCTTGGAAGCAGAGCCTCCTGTTGAGACCCCAACCCCAGCCAGAGCTTTGCTTACCATCCCGCGAGACCCTGCCCTAGGCTGCCAGGCTGCGTGACAAGGACCGCACAGGAGGCTGGCTTTAGTGGCCCATGGTTTCAGAGGCTGGAAGGCTTGCCTTGTCTTGGGATTGGTAGTTTTCTGGTGCTGGTGGCCAGCGATCCTTGGGTTCCTTGGCTTTCCTGTCACATGACGATGTCCTCTCTTATCTCTTCTAGGTTCTGTTGACATCTGGCTCCAGCTTCTGCTTGGGGCTTTCTTGACTCTGGCTTCTGGTTTCTTTCTCTTTATATAAAGACCCCAATAATCTGGATTAAGGCCCACCTTCACTCAGTTGGGCCACAACTTAACTAAGAATAACATCCTCAAGAGATCCTATTTACAATGGGTTCACAGATGTGGGGCTGCTGATAAAGATGAAGAGCACGGCTAAGTCAGGGCGCACAATCTGATCTGCCATAAACACCTTGAGACAGAGGCACCCAGCTTAGCTGAAGCAGGTTCCTGACCTTTAGAAGCTGTAGGATAACAAATGCTCGTTATTTTAAGCCACTAAGTTTTGGGAGTAATTTTTATGCAGCAATAAATAACCAACTACAAACAACTATGGATAAACCCCTGTCTATCAATATTTAAGGCATTTAATGGGACAAATGAGCTAATTTTTAATTGTATATTCACCTAGTCTATGTTGGATTGATGATACAAACTCTTGGAGGATAATGTGGATCTAAACTGTTGGAATGTTTGCTTTAATATCACTCATAGCACAGGAACTAGTCTCAAAAATGATATTGGATGGGAATGAAAGAAAAGACTTCGAAGTAAGCTCCGCAAGCACAGGATATTCATTTTAAACTTTCATCCAAAATGAAGCAAGTGATGCTGTACTTTCAGGAATCCATATCCAATCCTTCATCAGCAGCCTGTTTCAAAAATGTATCCTGTGAAGTTATAATTAAAGTTGATATGTCTTTTCATGAAAAAAATGAATTCTGCATCCATGAATTTCTTATGCATGGCGCTCCACTTGCAGACATCAAAATAAAAACTGTACTATCAAATTTCTAAGCTGTTTGATATTAACTTTCCACAGATGTGAAATATCAAGATCATCTCCTATTACTTTGATTTTTGTCATTAAATTATGGAACACACTATAACAATTGTAGAAACTATTTTTTTGAATAACTTTAAAAAAATTTTTTAAAAGATACTTAGATTACATAAATGTTACATAAAAATTTTAGGGGATTCCCATATGCCCCACTCCGTACTCCTCCCACATTTTCCCACATTAACAATATTCTTCATTAATGTGGTACATTTTTTATAATTGATGAACACACTTTGGAGCATTGCCACTAAGTATGGATTATAGTTTACATTGTAGTTTACACTCTTTCCTGCAAAATTTTGTAAGTTATGGCAAGATACATAATGGCAATGTCATTCAGGACAACTCCCAAGTCCCAAAAATGCCTCCATCCTATACCTGTTTTTCCCTCTCCCTCCTCTCAGGACCTCCAGTGTACACTGTCTCCACATTAATGATGTAAGTTCTTCCATTGCTAGAATCACAATAAGTCTATAGTAGAATACCAGTTAAGTCTACTCTAGTCCTTTGTTCATCCTCCTATCCTGAGGATTCTGGGATGGTGATGCCCACTGCACCTCTAATTGAGAGGGGGCTTAGATCCCATGGGGCAGATGGATGGGACTATCTTTCTTGCAGTTGCAGACTCTCTCTGTTCCTTGGGATGGTCATTGTCCATCATCATCTCCTTGTTAGTTATCCTGGGTGAGTCCAATGAACTGGAGAGTAGGTGTTGCAACTCTGTTGAGATTCAGGGCCCAGCCAGCACACGGACAGCCTGAAGATTTAAGTCTCTTGGACATACACCTACCAACTCTAGTATTAACTGTAGGTTCAAATAGAAGGGGCAGAAGAGCCATGTGCAGGGAAACCACAACTGAGTCCAACTCTGTCACACTGGGGAGCATAAATTCCAAAGTAGGACCCACTGGCAAGGGGCCAAACTCCTGAGCTGTCTGCCCTGCCTATAGTGTCTGGATGTCTCCAGAGCCCTCAGGAGCCCCACTATTTGAGGCAATATTTACTTTGGCAGTCAATGAGATCTTGCTGAAACATGCATAAGCATGACCTCTGGAGTGACCTACCGACTCACTTTGAAGTCTCTTAGCCATATAAACTCATTTGTCTTTATTTTTTTCCCCTTTTGGTCAAGGTCTTTTCCCAGTTGCATTGCTAGTTGGTGCTTGGTAATAATCCCTCGGTGTCATGGAGGTTCATCCCCAGGAGTCATGTCCCACACTGGGGGGAAGGCAATGCATCTATATGCTGATTTCAGCATAGAGAGAGGCCACATTTGAGCAACAAGGAGGCTCTCAGGAGTCAACTCTTAGACACCCTATACTACTAGGCTAAGTTTCAATTTCAAAAGTAAAGGTTCATAAATACTATCATCAATATCAAGGGCCCATCAATGGACCATCCTCCTTCACTAGTCACTGATCCTGCACTTGGGGACTCCCGGTATTCCATTAGAGAATATGGCAGAGCTCCCCAGGATGGGAATTTGATATTCTTTTGGTTATTGTGTGAATCTCCACCCACCATGACAATGCCCCATGAACACCTGAGCACATTTATATGCCTTACAGATATGCCCCAGGTGAACCTCCTCCCATGCATTCCCCATCACTGACACCCCACACCAATGATCCTCCCCTGTCACAGTTGAAACCCTTCTGTGATCCAAAACTTTTTCAAAAATGAAGCCAGCAAAATAACCAAATACAATTAATAAGAAAATGAAATAATAATGACAGTTTTAAAAATAAGAAATAAAATATAAAAAATAAAAAGTTTGAATTAAAAAATAAGGAAAAAAAATTTTAAAAAAGTTTTTGACACTGTCTTTCATCACATAATGTAAGATCTGTTGTCTTGCAGATACAGTGCAACCTTCTGTTTATCCCCCCAGTGTCTTATTTTTTTCATTCTGTCTTCAAAGAAGCTTTGAAACCGTATTCTTGTTAGCTTTTAACTTTTGCTTTTGCTCTTCAATCTTAATTGCCACTGAAAAATATATAGCATCCCTTCCTCGCTAGAAGAGCATTAAAAATACTGAAGTGCTCATAAAATAACCAAATTTGGCTATACAGATGATACCTTTAAGACACTGGGACCTACTGATTTCCCATCTTTAGAAACACAAGGGCACAAGGGCACCAGCCTGTAGTTCAAACAGTCTAGACAGAAATGTTCCTTTGGTCAAGCATTGCATCTCAGCCAGTAACTGTCATTCATGGTGAGCTTCCTATCGTCACCAAGAGATTGATTTCAGTGTGAACACATGAACCTTCAGCTTGTCATGCAGGTCTGATGCCTGTGCAAAGAGAGAAGGAAGAACTATTGGGCATGAAGAGCCATGGGCTGCAGTGCAACCTTGAGAAAGTCTCAGCCTGGCCGCTGGAGGCTCGGAGCAAAGGTTGCAGGCCCCGGGGTCTGCAGTGGGTGAAAGAGGTTCTGAAACCCCTGCAGTGCTCAGTCCTGACCAGGGAGTGTCACGGTGGATCTGAAGGTACGGCAGGTGAAAGCCGACAGGCGACACACCCCACAGCAGGCCCACATCTCCATGGCCACAGCAAACCCAATGTAAAATGACACCAGTCAAAGTGGCTGTGGGCTCTTCCTAGCCAGAGGTCTTAGTTTGGATGACCTTGAAGGAGATGCTGAGCCAAGGACTCAGGGCAGATGGTTTATTTGGGAAGTAATACCAGGAAGCACATGGGAAGGAGTGGGAATCACCAACAAATGGTGCATTCGTGTGGTTGCTTGGAGCTGTGTCCCCCAGAAGAGCAAGCTTTTAATCTTAGTTCATTCCTTTGGGTGTGAGCCCATTGTAAGTAAGACCTTCTGATGAGGTTATTTCAGTTAAGGTGCGGCCGGACTATATCAGGATGGGTCTTAATCCTATTTCCGGAGCCCTTTAGAAGTGAAATGAAATATAGAGAGAGAGCCACAGGAAACAAGAAGTGGAAGGTCAGCGGAACTCAGAAGAGAAAGGAGAGGCCAACAGAGGCCACCATGTGCATTGACGGGTGGCAAAGTAGCCCCCCAGGACCAGGGACTGCAGCAGCCAGCCCCAGTATGCCACTGTCTTCTGGGAGAAAGCATCGCCTTGATGATGCCTCGATTTGGACTTCTAGCCTCAAAACTGGGAGCCACTAAATTCGCATTATTTAATCCCATTCCTATTTGCTTGAGCAGCCACGCATACTAAAAGAGTTAGTGCGCAGGAAACCACTGTGGGTGACCAGGTCCCACCCTTGGGGTCACTCAAGAGATGGGGAATGTACCTTGGGTTTGTCTCCCAGGCAATGGGAAGGGCCGTTTTATCCTCTGACTCTGTCCTGTGCTGGCACAAAATCCCAGCACTCCAGTACCTCTGGGCTGCAGAAGGCCTGCACGTGCCCCTCAGGGCACCGAGGAAACCTCCTGTCCGGGGTCGAGGTGGGCGGTGTGGGGCTGGGCACAGCCTCCTGTGTCTGTGGGGACCCGAGGTGGGAGATGAGGGGGGAGGGTGATGCTGGTGGGACTGGCTGATTTCTCATTTAGAGGTGCTCTGTTCAAAGGGCACTGAAAAGCCAGTGCCTTTGGCCATCAGTTAGCCAGGACTGGGGCCAGGAAAGGCCAGAGGTCTCAACTTAGCTGGGATGTCAGAGCTTGGACGAGGCGTCAGATCCAAAGCAGGAGAGACAGGCCTTCTGCTCCGCTCTGGCTTGCCGGAGCCTGCCTCCCCTGAAAACCCAGCCAGGGCCCGGCGGTTCAGAAGAGACTGCCCACGTGGAAAGAGGGTGCCAGGCCGTGCTCCAAGGAATGTGTGAAAGGACCGGGACTCCTTCGCTGGGAAGGAGAGGACTCGGCAGAGGAGATGGGCCCAGGAGTGGGTTCTTTTAAATATCAGCTAGGATCTTGGGATATGTGGGCCTCGAGGCCCCTCGAGTGCTGCCCGGGGTTACTGTTTTGCTGGCGGTCAGCTCATTCACCCCTTAGCGGGGAAGAGCACAGCCCCTCCCGTGGTGCCCCCTCCCCACGGCACGCCCCCATCCATGGCATGCACACTATTCCCCCATAGTGCACACACGCTACCTCTGTGGCACACTTCCCCTCCCCTGTGGCACACAGCCGCACAGAGCAGGCCACGGAGGCCAGGAAATGCGTTTCCTGACCCCTGCGCTCTGCAGCCCGTGGTTACGTCCACATGGGGGCGTTTCCTGTGGGCTGCCTTCAGGTGACGACCCTAGAGTCGTGCAGGGCTCTTAAGGCAGGCCCATCCCCGGAGGCAGGGGACTCTTCTGATGGACACCGTGGATCCAAGTGCTCTCCCGTGGCTGGGCAGAGCTCTCTTGGAAATGACATGCAGTCTAAGGGCTTGCACCCAGCCCTCCTTCGCTCCCTCTCTCCTCCTGGAGTCAGCGTAGCAACAACCTGATGGCTCCCCCAGCCTCCCCCGGCCCCCTCCCGATTGCCCACAAGACAGCTCCTGCATGGCTGGCCCCGCTTGACCCCTGTTTCTCAGAAGCCATGGGCTAACACAGACAGTACCAAGAAAGCAGGTGGTGAGTGGAGATTTGGGCCAGTGCTCCGATTACCCAACAGGCATCAGGGTTAAGAGATGGGGCACGGATAGTCCCTGGCACAAAGTGGGAACTCAGCTGCTTAAGAATCCACTGATGGTGACCTTGGAAAGTGTCCCAATGGGGGAAAAGCTGTGGCAGGTGCAGTGAGGCAGGGGGAGCACTGCCAACAAAGAAGGTGGAGTAGGCAGTTTAGCCAGGTTGTGTTCATGCCTTGCAGAGAGATAATGGGACACAGAAGACCATTAGTAGGTGCCCCTGTGGTGCCAGAGGGCCCCTGTGGTGGCTCACGAAGAGGCCCTTTCCTCCTACAGCTGCAGGTCTGCTGTGCAGCGCTCCCAGCCCGACGGGGACACCTGGGGCCCTGAGCAGAGTGCAGGGACCCAGGGGTGGATGCGGCAGTGGCCCGTTTACCACCCCTCCCGGGTGTAATGGGGATTCTGTGCTTCCCATCCCCACAACTCTGGGCTCTGTGGAATGGAATCCAGTTCCGTAAAGGGTGCACACTTGTTAGGAACACACCAAAGGTCCTGCTGAGCTGTCAGTTATAGCTGCTACCTGAGCACCCTGGAATCCTTGCACCCAGGACACAGCAGGGAAAGCAGGAGTCACCCTGCTGGGCAGAGGGTGTGTGTCATTGGTCCTGTTGAGCATGGGGAGGTGGGGGTGGCTTTCCACCCTGGGGACACGTGGGACCCAGGGGTGCTTCCTCACCTTCTGCCGCCCCCTTCCCGCATCATGATTCTGGACAGAGCAGGCACACAGCCTGGTCTGAGAAGGCTCTGAGGACCCATGGCTCCGGCTTTCAGGAATGAAGGTTGAGGTGAAACCATATCATGTGCTGAGGCGACAGCTGTGGGTGAAGTGTGGACAGCGGAGGAAGGTGCGGTGAGAACAAGTTCAATCGTGGCTCTTCTAAGTTTCACCTCAGGAAGAGAGGCCCACGGGAGCCACGGAGAAGCTGTTTCTTGGTCCTGTGGAGGAAGATTGGCGAGGTCGGGGGTGGGCTTGAAACGTGTCCCTCAGATGTCCGATTGTGGGGAGTGTCACTGAGTGACTGACCCCACTGCCGCCCTCTGAAATCCCTCATCGCGTCTACCCCAAGGCTGTGTTTCCCACTGGCTGCTGCCCCCTGATAACTGAGTTTAGGAACATCTGTTCCTGGAAGGTGCAGGACTCCTCAGAAGGCAACTTTGGTTTGAAGTCTGATAACCTTGCTGAACTTTCGTAGAACTGCATTAGAATTTTCTAGAGCATAAGTCTAAGTTGGCTCCAAACATTCTTCATTCCCTCCGCCCTTTATCTGGGGTAAGCTTTGCATTGGGGTTTGATAGAATTCCTCATCACCTGAATCGCTCCCCATTTTCTGTGAAAAATATCCCTAAAATTCTGAAGGGCTCATCCTGTCTTGGTGCCTGCATCTCAGAAGACCCAGACAGCACATGTTGCCCAGTAGCTATGACTTGTGAGAGCAGATCTCCTAGGGATTTTGTTTTATTGGATTCTTATAACTATTTTGTTTTGAAACCTAATGTGCATACCAGTGAGTGCACATCTTAACTGTACAACTCAACGTCTTTTATAAACCCACACTTGTTACCCCGGCTGTTTGTCTCTCCTTGCTTCAATTCTACAGGGATTTAATTATTTAGGCTCAAAATGAAATTTATGTCTGATAGTATGAGCTCTTAATTGTGGCAGATTAAAGATGGCCAGTGATCCTTTGTACCTTTTTCATGAATCCTGGTTGGATCAGTGGCTACCTGGCCAAAAAAAAAAAAGGAGAGAAGGACACTGTGCCAGTTTCTGGGCCCAGGCCTCAAAGGACTGGCAGCTTCAAGTTCTCGTGTCTTGGAGCCCTTGCTCCTGAGGCTCTCGGTGGCCGTGTAAGAAATCCACCTACTATGCGGCCCCTCAGTGGAAAGACCAGGCTGAGAGGCATGTTCAGGGGTCCTGAGCCTACCTGATGAGAGAGGGTCAGCTGGCAGGCCCCAGCTGCTCCAGCCCCAGCTGCTCAAGGCACCCTCACTGACGCTCAAGACACTGGAGACCAAAGACAAGTGATGCCCGTCAAACCCTTTTCCCCTAATAAATAATTGTCGTTTTAGGCCTCTGCGTTTTAGAGTGGTTTTTTTTTTTTTGAACAGCAATAGATACTTGGGATGTCAAATCTTGATTTCTTCAAGATTGCCTTGGCTATTCTTAGCACTTTGTAATTTTATTATAAATTTTAGAATCAGCTTGTCAATTTTCACAGAAAATCTCCTGGGATGTTGTTTAGAATTGCAGAGATTCTATAGGTCAATTGGGAAGAAATGACATCGTAACAATATTAAGTCTTTCAGTCAATGAACATAGTATATCCCAAGAGTTATTTAGAACTTCTTTAATTTCTCCCAGGAATGTTTGCCAAACAGTTTATTATTCTCAGATATTTGATGTTTAGTAGTGCCAATGTATACA
>JAQZBX010060495.1:0-17295 GCA_029593785.1 Cabassous unicinctus | reverse complement strand
GGGGGTAAAAAAATAAAAAACAAAAATACATAAAAAAAAATTAAAAAAACACCTACCTTTCTCTCCAGAGAGAGAACTATACTTCTATCTTGTTTAAGCCACTGTTATTTTTGGTGTCTGTTATCGACAAGTGGAATCTAATCTTCCAGGCCTTTGTAAGTAGATAATATATGCAAAATGCCCAGCACATAGTAGGCATTTGTTATGAATTGAATTGTGACCTCTTAAAGTTCCAACCTCTGATACCTCAGAATGTGACCTTACTTGGAAATTACAGATGGAATAAGTTAAGATGAGGTCATCCTAGAATAGGGTGACAACAGAGGCAGAGATTGAAATGCTTTAGCTGCAAGCCAAGAAATGCCAAGGGTTGCCAGCAAAACACCAGACACTAGGAAGAGATAAGAAAGGATTCTCTCCTACAGGTTTCAGAGGGAGCATCGCCCTGCCAACACCTTGATTTTGAACTTCTAGTCTCTAGAACTGAGAGACAATTTCTGTTGTTTTAAGCCACTTAGTTTGTGGTACTTACAGCAGCCCTAGGAAAACTAACACAATATTTAACAAATTGATCATTTGATATAAAAAATTTTGGACTCAGATAAGGAAAGGAGCAACAAGCAGAGTATTTAAAAGTTTGGGCTTTACTACTGAGTGTACACTTTGCATGGATTGTATGGTGCCTGAATCTTTAACAAAAATACTAAGGTTTGAATCCCAACTCTGTCAGCTACTTAGTTGTGTGGCCTCAGGCAAGTAACTTACCATCTTTGGGGTTTTTGTTTGTTTGTTTTGTTTTTATTTATTTTATATATTTCTCCCCACACCCTCATTGTTTGCATTTGCTGTGTCTGTTGTGTGCTGGTCTTCTCTTCAGGAGGCATCTGGAACCAAACCCAGGACCTCCGATATGGGAGGGAGGTGCCTAATCACTTGAGCTACCTCCACTCCCTGCTTTTTTGTATCTCTCATTATGTTTTCCTCTTGTGTCATCTTGTTGTGTCAGCTCACTGTCTTTGTTCATCTTCTTTAGGAGGCACTGGGAACCAAACCTGGAACCTCTCATGTGGTAGGCGGAAGCTCAATCGCTTGAGCCACATCCACTTCCCAACTTAACCTCTTTGAACCTCAATTTTCTCAGCTGCAAAATAGGAATAAGAGTATCATTTGAACTTTAGTTTTCTCCTCTCTTTCAGTTATCATTGCATAATAAACCTCCCCAAAACGTAGTGGCCTAAAACAACAATTTATTCTCCCTCACAATTCTGTGGTTCAACTGGGATGAGCTGGGCGGTTCTTCTGTTCCATGTGTTGTTGGCTAGAGCTGCAGCCATCCAAGGACTCAGCTGGGCTGAAATGTCCCAGATGAACCACTCGTCTGGCAGTGAATGCCGGCTGCTGGCTGGGAGCTCCACTGGAACTGTCCACTGGAACACCTATCCCTGATCCCTCCATTGGCTTAAACCTCTCCCAGCATCATGTCTGGGTTCTGAGAGTGAATGTTTCAAAGGATCTTGGTGGAAACATTTTTAGCTTCAGGAGTCTCAGGCACTTTTGTTGTTTTCTGTTGGGCCAGAGCAGATTCAAATAGAGCTAGATGGGAAGCGGGTGTGGCTCAGTGGATAGAGCTCCCATTTACCATATGGGAGGCCCGGGTTTGCGTCCCGTCCCGAGGCCTCCTTGTGAGGGCATGCCCGCCTGAGCAGTGCGGTGGGCTGATGCAGCAACCTCACTGCAGGAAGCGGGTGTGGCGCAATGGATAGAGCACCCGTTTACCATATGAAAGGCCCCGGTTCGCTTCCCCGTGCCTCCTTGTGAGGGCAGGCCGGCTCCCACGGTACTGTGGGCTGATGCGGCAAGACCTCACAGCAAGGGGGAGATAAGCAGACACAGAGAAGGCATGCAGTGAATGGACATGGCAACACAAGTGGCAAGAGGGGGATAAATAAATAAAATAAATCTTTAAAAAACAAAACAAAACAAAACAAAAAAAAAAACAAATAGAGCTAGATTCCACCTCTTTAAGAGAGAAGTGACAAAGAACTGGTAGCCATCTTTATCTACCACATTGCCTGGAAAAGATGCATAAAATATACATCAAAGTGTTGTTGGCAGGAATTATAGGGGATTTGTGAAAAGTAACTTGCCACAGTAAGAGATGAATAAATGTTAGACTTTATTGTTATTTTTTTAAAAGGTCACTTAGGCACAACTCACCCTGAAGTATGCCCGTAGTCCATGCCTTGGACCGTGTACTTTTCTTGTTTTCTTGTTTCTTAAAAAACTCTTTACTCCCTTGCCTGGGGGTGGGGGGGAGTATACCCTAAAGAATTTAGGGTCAGATTCTTTACTTAAAAGGATTCGCCTCCAGTCCCTCTAAATAGCCAGCCTCCCTGGTTCCAGGAAAATAGTACGTGGGCTCTGTCGTTTTGCTGACATTGCACACCCTTCACTCTCACTGAGGTCTGTTCTGAAGTCTCACCTGGGAGGAGGCTCCAGCAGGGAGTGTGACAAGCTCCCGCTAGTGCCTCCTAGGTTTGGTTTCTGATGGTCAAAAATGGGGTGGGGAAGTAAGGTCCAGTCATTCGTTCATTCATGCGGTAAATGATTGAGCAGTTACCATGGGCAAAGCACTAACTTAGATGCTGAAGAGCTAGGGGTCCCTGCTCTCCTGGAGTTGATAGTCTTGTAGGCGAGCTGGAAAATACAAATAAACAAGGACAAGTAAGAAAGTGCTGGGAAGGAAACAGGTTGATGTAATACAGAATGATGGGGAACCAAAGTAGATTTATGGGAAGCGGCTGTGGCTCAATTGGATGGGCTCCCGTTTACCATATGCGAGACCCCGGGTTCTATTCCTGGGGCCTCCTGGTGGAGGCAAGCTGGCCTGTGCAGTGCAGCGAGCTGGCGCGGCAAAGTGACGCAACAGAAGGAGACAAGCAGACACAGAAAAAACAAACAACAAAAAAACGCAAAAGCAAATGGACACAGCGAGCACAAGCAGCAAGGGGGGGATAAATAAATAAATGAAGAGTATATCTTTAAAAAAAAAAAAAAGTAGATTTATAACACTTTTGTTGAGATTGACTTCACATTTCATACAATTCACCCATTTATAGTGTGCAATTCAATAGATTTTAGTATATCAACAGAGTTGTGCAACACTTCACCACAATCAATTTTAGAACGCTTTCACTGTCCCAAAAAGCAACCCGCCATCTCCCCTCAACACCTCCCTTCCCCCCAGCCCTATGCAACCACTAATCTACTTTATGTCTCTATAGACTTACCTATTCTGGACATTTCATAAAAAATGGAATCAAATAATATGTGGTCTTTTGTGACTGGCTTTAACTGCATGTTTTCAAGGTTGGTTCATGTTGTAACATATCAGTACTCCATTCCTTTTTATTGCTGACTAATATTTCATTGTATGGGTCTTTCTATCACATGATGCTTCCTGGAGGTTTTCGGGTGCTAGGGATGGGATGGGGGAAGAGAAGACTTCTGCCTTGGGCTCAAGACCAAGGTTTTCTCCTTTCCCAGTGAGAGCTTGCTGGGTTGTGTTTTTTTTTCTCAGTGCAACAAAGGCAATGCCAAAGAGACTCATCCAGTGATTCTGCCCAGCTGCCCTCTCTCCAGACTGCTGTGGTTTCTTGTGGTTGCCCGCATCCTCTCCCAGGGAGACCCGTGAATATGGGTGAGGCTTCTTCCTAGGGGGAAAGCACTGGCCCTGGGCTTCTGGGTGGAGAACACCCTGCAGAGGCTACACTGGAGTTTGACCTTTAAATGATCCTGTAGAGGGGATAGCCTGTAGCATAAATATTGACTTTTCATTATCACAGCAATGAGCCTTTGGCCCAGGATCAGAAATACCCACCGAGCTCAGGGAATGAGCCTCAAGGCAGGAGGAGGCCCGTGGCGGGGAGGCAAGGCCCTCACGTCATGGAATGACGGGCACATGGAGCCAGCATACTCAGCGACAGAGCCTGAGCTGGGCACTGGGGAGGGGGAGGCAGTTGGGCACGGGCTCCCGGGTCTGATCCAGATTCAAATTCCAACTTGAACCTAATTTCTTAATCCCTCCGAGCCTTGGTTTCTTTGCCTGTAAAAATGGTGGTAATAATAGAGCTGACCTCCTAGGGATGTTATGATTTTGATAATAAGTCAACCCTTGTTGGGCACTTATCATGAAAGTATTTTACACTTTATCCCATTTTATCTTCATAACAACTTTATGTTATCATTCTTATTTTACACAAGAGGAATCTGAGGCACAGAGAGATAAGGTAACTTGTTCAGCTAGAAGTGGTAGAGCAGGACAAAGCCAGGCTGTCTTGAGTCCAGAGCCATCTTTATAAGATGATGGGTATAAAACACTTGGCAGCAGCAGGTCCCATGGGAAGCCCTCCAAAACACACTCCCTTTTAGGGGTGTCGTTATGGTTGGAAGCTGCAGTCTTACTCTCAGACCCTGACAGTTGGCACATTCATTTCAGAAAGTTTTTTGGCAAAAAGAGCTGCCCTTTCACCCAGCTAATCCATGTCTCACAACATATCCTAAGGAAATAGATATGTGCTCAAAGATTCATGTGAAAATCACATGCAAAATTATTAATTATAATTGCTGTTTATAATAGTGAGAAATTGGAAGCAATCTGCATGCTCAACACTAAGGGATTAGTTCAGAAAATTGTGGTACAATCATACAAAATAACAGTATTTGGGGAGATATAGATCTCTATTTACTGACTAGGAAAAATGGGCTTATATTGAGTGAAAAAATATTATGACAGTCTGATTCTATTTTAGGGAAATATGTTTATAAGTGGATATATATTTATTGAGTGAATTTTTTTTTTTGGATCGAACCCAGGTCCCTCCATATGGGAGACAGACACCCAACCATTTGAGCCACATCCATCCCCCGGGTGAATATTTTTTCAAGGTGAAGAACAAAATGTTTACAATGGCCCTTCTCAATCAGAAACAGAGTGGGCATCACCATCCCCAAATCCTCAAGACTGAGGAATGAACAAACGTAAGGGGGGATTGTAACTGTGGGCCAAAGCAGACTTATTATTATCCTAGCAATAGAAGAACTGGTAACACTGATATAAAGGCTGTGGTCACCAGAGGTTCTGAGGGGAGGGAGAGGGAACAATAGGTGGAACATGGGGCATTTGGGGAACATTGGAATTGTTGTGCATGACATTGCAATGATGGATACAGGCCATTACACATTTTGTCAAAACCTATAAAGTTGTGCAGTGCAAAGTGTAAGCTATAATGTAAACTGTGGACTATGGTTAGCAGCAGTGCTTCAACATGTGTTCATCAGTTATAACAAATGTACCATACTGATGAAAGATGTTGATGGGGAAAAGCGGAGGAGGGGTGGGGTGGGGTATATGGGACTCCACCTGTATTTTCGATGTAACATTTATATAATCTAAAGCTTCTTTAAAAATAAGATATTTCCATTAAAAATGTTTACAATGTCCCCTCTAGAGAATGGGATTATAAGTTATTTTCTTCTAATTAAAAAAGTGGGCATGAATTGCTATTGTAATTTTTTAAATAGAAAAAAAATTTTAAGTCATAGCCCCATTTGCAAGAAACTATATTTTATAATGAGAGACAAGGAACAGGATTCATTTGTTTAAAGTAAAACAAGTAAGGTGATTTAAGGGTAGAGAAGGGCCATGGGGTTACCCTTTGCCAATGAACACGTAAGGAGTGCTGGAAGACTTTGGATTCATTCCTGGCTCCATCATGAACCGGCTCTGGGCCTTGAGCAAGTCGCTTAGTTTCCTCACCTGAAAGCTGAGGGTTTTTTCTAACCTCCAAGGACTCACATTTTGAGACCCTGAACTCTGTTTAGCAACTCCTGAACTCTGTGTTAACTGGTCCTATGGCCAGCTCTTTACTTTTCTCTTTCCAAGCCCATCCTGTATTCTACTGAGTCCTCCATTCATCCATCCCTCCATGCAGTCATCCAGCCATCCACTTGTCAGTCCTTCTATCCATCCATCTATCCATCTCTTCTTCCATCCATTTATCCACATCTTCCAGTCCGTCCAGCCAGCCAGCCATGCGTCTGTCCGGCCTTCCATTGATTTGGGTTGCTATTCTATGCCAGGAATCAGGTTGAGAGGGAACAGGCAAATAAGGACGAGTGTGCTAGCATCTCTGCCCTCAGTGAACTTCGTAGTGGAGATGAGCCGTGGACACATGCTAAGTGAGGTGGAACAAGGTGCTCAGGGCCCACTAGGGAGGGAGGGATTGCTTCTGGCTAATGAAAGCTGTGTGGAAGAGGTGGCATTTGATCTAGAGTTTGAAGATTGGGAGGGCATGGACCAGAGAGAGAGTATAGGAGAAAATGTTCTAGACAGCAGGAACAGAATAAGTAAAGACAAGGAGGTAGGAAGGTGAGGGGGTGTTTGAGAATAGCAGACAGGCCAATTTGCCAGCCATGTACTAAGAGTCTTGAAAAGAAACATTGGGTTAGAGGCAGTAGGACTGGTGTGTGAAGGGTGGGCTTGGGTCTCAGGGTGTAAGAAAGGACTCCTTCTTTGTTATCATTAAATCAGGGTTCCTCACATACACACTAAATCCAGAAGATCACAGATTCCCATGCCCTTCCTCAAAGATTCTGATTCAGCACATGTGGGATGGGGACACAAGGGCTATTATCATCAGACAAATTTGAGAAGCACCTATTTTTTTTAATTACTGTTATAATTTAACTCAACATCAACTACATTTCATTTGGGTATGGCCGAATTATATAATAAATTTAAACCTAAAGAAACTATCAGCCTTCAAATGGTAAAATTATGCTCCAAGTTCTAAAAAACCATCTGTTTTAGTTTTCTAGCTGCTAAAATAAATTCTATACAATGGATTGGCTTAAAGACATGGATGAATTGTGGCTTTTAGAAACCAGAAGGCTTGCTTCCTCCTTGATAACTTCTGGCTGGCCATCAATCCCTTGGGTACCTTGGCTTTTCCATCACATGACAATGCACATGGTGATGTCTTCTGTTTTCTCTTCCGGGTTCCCTTGATTTCTAGCTTTGGACTGCTCTTCATGGCTTCTCATTCTATGTCCAATAATCTTTGCTTATAAGGACTTCAGCCCTGTTGGATGGAGGTCTGCCCTCATTCAGTTTGGGAACACCTTAACTAATAACATTTTCAAAGTTCCTCGTTACAAATGGGTTCATACCCAAAGGACCAGGGGGTCCTTTTGTGGGGGACAGGATTCAGTTCTCCAACATCATCTAACTAAATGACTCACCTCAATTATATAGAAAGCCCAAATACAACATGCAAAATCTCTACTCAACCGTATCATAAATTTGAGCTTTCTATAGTTGGTAAATCATTTATAATAAACATTAAGTATTTAATTAACTTTGACTACTTTATTAGAATTTAGATGAGCGTTGGGGGATAATTTTATGAATCATATCTCTTTAAAACTCTGTCCAAGGAAATTTTTAAAAATTAGTTAAAAATAACATTTTTTTAAAGATTTATTTTAATTTATTTCTCCCGTCTCCTTTGTTGTTTGTGCTTGCTGTCTGCTCTCTGTGTCTGTTCATTGTGTGCTCTCTGTGTCTGGTCATCTTCTTTTTATTTAGGAGTCACTGGGAACTGAACCTGGGACCTCCCATGTGGGAGGCAGGAGCCCAGTCGCCTGAGCCACATCCGCTTCGCCCACATTGCATTTAGCTGTTATATCTTTTAAGTCTCCTTTAATCTAGAATAGTTACCTACTCTGCCTTCTTTTTTCTTTCATGACTGATTCTTTGAAGAAATGGGGCCAGTTATTTTCTAAAACACTCCACATTCTGGCTGTCTCATCGTTTCTTTTGTGGTACCAATTAACATGTTCCTTTATCCCCTGTATTTCCAGTAAATGGGAAATTAGATCTAAATGCTTGATTGAATTCTGGTTAACCTTTTTTTACCAGAGCACTTCATAGATAATACAGTGTACTTCATATTGTATCACAAATGAGAAAGCATGTCTGGTTGTCTGACCAAAAGTGATGCAAAGTTTCATCATTGATTCTAACGATCTCTTTATTGTAAAGATATGTTTTCTCCATACAGCCAGTCAGCAAGTTATGTGGGAACATGATACTTCAGCACCATGAGGAAATTGTAGTGAAGATGGGGCTCAACCTTTTATCTAATATCTAGTTTTGGCACCAAAATGTTTTAAATATTGCTGTTAACCTTAACATTTCAATTTTAAACATTTGTTTTCTCCAAACCACAAAATATGTAAAAAAGGGAGAGTCACTTGTATGGTGATGACAGACTTTCTCCTAAATGAAGTGTGCACATCTTCCTTCCTTTTTATTTTGTTGAAACCCAGATAATAGCCAGTATGATAGCCACTCATGTACCAAGAGATGAGCATGCTGCCTAAAGCGTCAGCGTCAAGAGAATCTGGACATATGGGAGGTAGAGGGGGAAGTACTGGTGGTCCAGGAGGAAGTGGAGACAGCCAGCATGATAGGAAAGGGGTGGGAGGTGGGCCATTGAATTTTAGGCCTGACTTTGCTGGTCCCAGTCCTGATCCTGGTATGGTGGGTGGCAGAGGCAGAGAAGAGTCCCATGGAGTAGCTTTTCACTTTATGTTGTTTGGCTTATTTCCAAGAGATGTGGAGGAGTTTTCACTTTCGTTTGTTGAAAGTTGATTCTCGGTTTCATTCTCCTGAGCATTCTGTTCCACATTATCAACTCCTTCAAAGGTTGGGAGAAGTAAGTCAGACAGACTTTTCTCCTCTCTATTTCCATATCCAGTGTAAACCACAATGCAGGTATTCTCGTAAAACCAATTGAACCAGTGGTAGCTGGGTCAATGCAGCCGTCTTCTGACCAAATGACAGAACATTTGTTGCCAACTTTCCACTGCTTCAGTGGAGTTGTGATGTTTCCCTTTTCTGGCTTTTATTCTTAACAAGGTTTCTTTTAGGTGTGCCTTTTGGTTTGTCTGAAGCTTCAGAAACGTCACCATTCTTTAGAGCATGCTTAAATGAAGCCATAGCTTTATCATAGGCCTTTATCAATGCCGCATCATCCCAAATGGCAGCATCATCGCTCTGCCCTGTGCCCTGCCAGAACAGCACCGACTCCTGGGAGGGCTGCCATCGCCGTCCATTGCCACCCATCGCCATCCATCGCCAAGGCGAGCCTATTGCGGGATCCGTGGGGTGAGGTTCCAACCTTTTGAGTTTGTCCAAGGAAATTTTAAATGATGTATTTTTTATTTTTCCATTTTAAAATGTCCCTGTAAAAAATGGAGGCATTCAAAATATCATACCAATGCCAACTAGAGCCCTTGTCCATCTTTAACACCTCCTCACCACCCACACTCAGAGGTCACTGGGTTTCTGGGTCCTCCTGAGTCTGCTATAAATTATCCTTCAGATATAGGGTCTTACTCCCTAGCTCTATGTATGGAAAATGCCAGTTTAAATCAACTTAATTCCAGCCTCCACCCAAGGCACTCTTGGGGACCCTCTATTCCCATTTGAGGCCAAGGCCTTTGTGGTCATCTGTCCATATGGGCTACCACTGAGGTGCCCAGGGTCCCAGCCCCACAGCAGGTCTTTGGGACATGGGGAATCTTGAGTGAGGGAGGAAGCCCTGGGCCTGCCATGTGGCCTCCCAACAGGAACCATGTGGTCACTCTCCTCTGAGATCTTGCCATCTCCTCGGGGTACAGCCAGAGAGAGAGCACGGTGTGCTCTCGAGGCCTACACATGGCCGAGGATCTTTCCTCCCTCTTACCTCACTGCTTCTCGCCATTAGCTGGTGAATAAGAATGGAAGCCCATGTACCATTTGTCTACATATGTAAAAGTTATAATCAAACTAACAAACTGTTCAATAGAAGAGATTATATTCTTCTCTCTTGACAAACATATCATCACAGCACATGCCACCTTCCTACCCTTCTGGCTTGGGAGTGCACATTCCAGGGGTACAGTCTGCCCTTGAGAAGAGGCTCATGTAGGCCCTGGATGCAGGCCTGGAATTCTAGGGTCCCAGGTATCTGAGTGTGGCCTTAGAAGGGGGTGGTGTGGGCTCAGGGTGAGTACGTCTCCTTAGCACATTCCATAGGGAGTGGGCACAGCCAGTGCAGTTCCCTCTAGCATGACACTTGGGGCTTTTCCTGCCCCTGGCTAAACTAACAGGCCAGGAGGGGAGGCAGGTTTGTAAAGGTTTCCAATTATCTCAAAAATATTTTGATTGTGCACCCATCAATTTAAAAAAATTTAGTGGTGGAGGGGCAATGTATGGGAATCCTATATGGTATGCATGATTATTTTGTTAACTCACAACTGCTCAAATAAAATAAAAAATAAAAAAGTAAATAAAAATAATTTAAAAACTAAACACTAAAGTAGTAGCTAATAAATTACATTTTTGAAGTGAAAAAAATTAGAATCTCCCCAAATATGTATATGTATTTTTATATTTCTAAAATATATACATGTACTAGTGTGGTTATATGCTAAATACATTACAAAATATATTTTTAAAATAGGTATTTTTTAAAGGATGGGTTAAAAACAGCTGTACACAGAAGTTCTTTCATTTTCTATCCCTAGCCTCTGGGCAGACCTTGGGATGCCTGTGCTGGAAACTAGTGCCTCAGTGTCCCAAAGGCCTGAGCCAGGCCTGACAGGGCCCGTTGTGGGGCCTCTCCTGCCCCACCAGGAGAGGGTTCTGTTCTGACCTCCAGCTACCTCTTATTGGGTAGATGCCTACCATGTTGTACCCCCAATTTTGAGAGGAGGAATGCCCAGTGGAGAGCTAAGCTGAAAAATTGTAGGCATTGTGTGAAATGAGGAAGATGGACTCTAGGGCTTCTAGCTCTCTTCCAGCCCTGACATCCTGTGGGAGGTGAAGGAGGAAGAGTTGAGAAAAAGGAGGTGTGGGGGTGGATTAGGAAGTGGTTTGGGGGAACACTATTGGTTTCAGCTGCTCCAAAAAAAAAAAAAAGAGATCCAGGCATTTGGCCTTTTTGCGCAGCTCCACATTGACCCATGCACACCTTTTTCTGCCACCTACAGTATCATCCAGAGCATTCCTCAGCCCGTTTGCCACCTCTGAATCTCAGTTTGCTCACTTTAAAAAGTAGAAAGTATTAACACCCACTTCAGAGGATCATGGCAAGGCTAAAATGAACCAAAAGTATGGTTGACTATAAATGGCCCGCAGGAGTGAGGGGTCCTAGGCTCCTGCATCCACCAGGTCACCTAACCACTAGGAGGCAGGGGGGTAGCTGGGAGGGAAGAGAGATCAAAGAAATGGGAGCTGTTATGCCAGGTGTCCTCAGCCCAGGGGGAATGGGAGCTCACCCTCCTCCATAAGCACTGAGGTTTCCAAGAGACTGGGAAACCTTTTGGCCCTTATCAATCAATTCCTAAATGTTTGTTTATTCAGTGCTGTATTAGTCAGCCAAAGGGGTGCTGATGCAAAGTACCAGAACTCTGTTGGCTTTTATAAAGGGTATTTATTTGGGGTAGAAGCTTACAGTCACAAGGACCTAAGAGTCCAACTCAAGGTTACTTCCTTACCAAACTCTAAGCAAGATGGCAGGCAACATCTGTGAGGGTTCAGCCTTCCTTCTTCCCTCTTAAGGCTCTGTGGTCCCAGCTTCTTCTGATCTCAGCTGTAGGCTGGCATAGGGCTCATTTCTCTCCCTGGGGCTCATTTCTTTCTTGGCTCAGCTGCTCTGGTCTCTTCACAAGGTCAGCTGTAGACTATCAGGCTCATCTCTCTTCCCAGGGCCTCTGCCATGTCTAATGAGCTCTCTCTATTCCTCTGAGTTCTTCTTCTCTGTGTGTCTACTTCCGTGTGAGAGTCTGTTTTATCAGCCCACCAAGGGGGTGGGCACTCAATGCTGAGTCGCACTCTAATGATGTGGTTGAATCAAAGCCCTAATCTTAATATAATTTAATCAGACGTCTCAGCTGAATCTAATACAATCAAAGAGTTGTCATGCCCAGAGGAACAGACCAGTTTACTAACATAATCAAATATCTTTTTTGGAATTCATAAATAATATCAAACTGCCACAAGTGCCAAAGAAAACTCAAATAGAATTATGCAATTTGAGTCTTGATTCCAGCTCTTAACAGCTGCGTGTCCTTGAGCAAGGAAGTCATAGGAACACTAGGCCTTGGTTTCTTCCTATGTAAGATGGGAGCCTCATCTGTGAGTTGTGAGGCACAAGTGATACATAAGAGACAGGTACAATGCGGTTATTTGGAACCAGGTTTAGAGCCAGGCAGACCTGGGTTCAGATCTTAATTTTGCTACTCACTAGCTGGGTGACCTCAGGCAGGTTATTTAACCTGGGACTTGGGTCTGGGCTCTGGTCAGAAGGGGCAGTGGTTAGTGCATATTCTGAGCTAGTGGGTGACTGGGGAGAAGTGGGGGACTATCTGTGTTTGGTCAAAGGCTGATCAATGGCTGGACACAAAGCTGGAAACCTAAGTTCCAATTCCAGCTTTGATACTGACTCAGGCTTTTGATGCTGTGACCTCAAGCAAGGCCCTCTCTGGATGATGTACAATGATGGGGTTCAACTGGATGAATGTTTTTTTTTCACTATTACTTTTTCTTTTTAAGGTTTATTTTATCGATTTATTTCTCCCCACCCACTCGTTGTTGTTTGCATTTGCTGTGTCTATTTGTTGTGTGCTTGTCTTCCTTTTAGGAGGCACTGGGGATTGAACCTGGGACCTCTCATGCAGGAGGGAGGTGCCTAATTGCTTCAGCCACCTCCACTCCCTGCTTTGTTGTGTCTCTCATTATGTTTTTTCTCCTTGTTTCTCTTGTTGTGTCAGCTCGCCGTGCCAGCCCATCATGTCAGCTCGTTGTCTTGCTCGTCTTCTCTAGGAGACACCAGGAACTGAACCCAGGATCTCCCAGGTGGTAGGCAGGAGCTCAATTGCTTGAGCCATATCCGCTTCCCTAATTACTTTATTTTTAACTTCTTACTTGGAAATAATTTGACTTTACAGGAGAAAAAGCAAGAACAGTACAAAGAACATCAATATACTTATTATTATTAGAGAAGTTGTGATTTTACAAAACAATCACTCATAACATACAGGATTTCAATATATCACCCACCACCAACATCTTGCCGTGTTGTGGAACATTTGTTACAAATGATGAAAAAACATCCTCAGAATAGTACTGCTAACTATAGACCATAGATTACATTTGGTGTATTTTTCCCATAAACCATCCTATTATTAATACCATGTATTAGTATTGTACATTTGTTATAGTTCATGAGAGAACATTCTCATGTTTGTACTGGTAACCAGTTTCCAGCATCCACCATAGGGTTCACTGTGTTATACGGTCCCATGCCTTGAACAGTCCATCCAAAGTGTACACTCAGTGGCTTTCAGGTTCATCACAGAGTTGTGCTGTCAACACCTCAGTCAATTTTAGAATGTTTTCATTACTCCAAAAGGGAAAAATCCCATACCCCCTTCTTCTCCCCTATTGTTGACCCTTAGCATTGATATAGTACCTTCTTTGCCACTGATGCAAAAATATTATATTACTGTTAACTTATAGTCCATAAGTTAGATTTGTTGTATTTTTCCCATGTATCACCATATTCTTAACACCTTGTGATAGTGACTTACATTTGTCCTAGTTCATAAAAGGACATTCTTGGGGAGTGGATGTGGCTCAAGCGGATGTGGCTCAGTGGTTAAGCACCATCCCTCATATGAGGTCCCGGGTTCAATCCCCATCCCCAGTACCTCAAAAAAAAAAGAAAATTCTTGTTATTTGTACTGTTAACCACTATCCTCATCCACCACTGAGCTCACTGTGTTATACAGTCACTGTATTATCCTCTGGCTTTTTTTTTTAAATGGTCAAAAAACTTATATTTAGAATTAGCCAGATAGACTAAGTTTAGATGATCCCAGTTTTGTTGGCAACATCCAAAGCATCATAGTCAGGAGCCAGTCAGACGTATGCCTTCTTCTCTCCATCAGGCCTGATCAGGGTGTTGACCTTGACCACATCAGTGTCATAAGCTTCTTCACAGCCTGTTTGATCTGGTGCTTGTTGGCCTTGACATCCACAATGAACACAAGTGTGGTGTTGTGTTCAGTCTTCTCCATGGCTGACCCAGTGGTCAGAGGGAACTTGGTGATGGCATAGTGGTCAAGCTTGTTTCTCCTGGGGGCGCTTTTCTGAGGATATTTGGGCTGTCTCCTGAGATGCAGCGTCTAGGCCGCCTGAAGGTGGGTGACGTTCAGATCTTTTTTTTGCGGCTGTGGACGCCTTTCAGTATTGCCTTCTTGGCTTTTAAAGCTTTTGCTTTTGCTTCGGTTTTGGGAGGGGCAGGCACTTCCTTCTTCGTGTTCGGCGCCATCTTCGTGAAAAGGGCTGGCTTTCTTTCTATTGACATTTATGTCCCTAGACTTCCCCTTTCAGCCACAATCACATTTATAAATCAGCAGTGTTAGTTATATTCATTGTAATGTGTTACCATCAACTCTATCCATTTCCACACATTTATAATCAACCTTATTAAAAATTCTACATACATTAAGCATCAGCTCCCCCTTTTCAACCCTCATTCTATCTCCTAGTAACCTATACTCTATATTTTAACTCCATGAGTTTACTCATTGTATTTAGTTCACATTAGTGAGACCATACTATATTTGTCCTTTTGTGTCTGGCTTATTTCACTTAACATAATGTCCTCATGGTTCATCCATGTTGTAATATATATCCTTACTTCATTTCTTCTTACAGCTGAATAGTTTTCCGATGTACGTATATACCACATTTTGTTTATCCATCCATCAGTCAATTCCATTGATCAATATGCCTATCTTTATTCCAGTACCCTGCTGCTTTTACCACTGTGACTAAGTAATATGCTTTAAAGTCAGGAAGTGAGAGTCTTCCAACTTCGTTCTTCATTTTTAAGACATTTTTGGCTATTTAGGGCCCTTTACCCTTCCAAATAAATTTGATAATTGACTTTTCCATTTATTTTTTAAAAGGCTGGAAAAAAAAATAAAAATAAAAAAGGCTGTTGGAATTTTTATTGGGATTGTATTGAATCTGTAAATGAATTTGGGTAGAACTGACATCTTAACAATATGTAGTCATCCAATCCATGAACTCGGAATGTCCTTCCATTTATTTAGGTCTTTGTTTTCTTTTAGCAATGTTTTATAGTTTTTTGAATACAGGTCCTTATGTCCTTGGTTAAGTTTATTCCTAAATATTTGATATTTTTAGTTGCTATTGTAAATGGAATTTTTTCCCTGACCACCTCTTCAATTTGTTCATTACTATTGTATAGAAACACTACTGATTTTTGCATATTAATCTTGTATCCTGCCACTTTGCTGAACTTGTTGATTAGCTCAAGTAGCTTTGTTGTAGATTTTTTGGGACTTCTAGGTATAGAATCATATCATCTGTGAATAGCGAAAGTTTTACTTCTTTCTTTAATGTTTGGCTGTCTTTTATTTTTTTTCTTGCCTAACTGCTCTGGCTAAAACTTGTAGCACAATATTGAACAACAGGGGTGACAGTGGGCATCTTTGTCTTGTTCGCAGGAATGAGTATTTTTCACACCATGATCATTCATTCATCCATTCAACAAATACTCATTAAGCACCTACTAATTACCAGGCATTGTCCTTTGCTGTGAAGACACAGCAGTAAACAAAACGGGCAGAAATTCCTTACCTCTTACACATGCCAGTGGGAAAGACAGGCAATAAACAAATGCGTAGATGTAAGAAAGTAGTATGTGCTCTGAAGAGAAACAAAGCCAGGTAAGGGATGGGTGGGGGTGGGGGTCTGTTGTAAATGTCTGATGTTAAAATTGCAACCCTGAGGTCCTGGGGTGAGCACACAATGAGCAGACACAGCAAGCAGACAGGTGAGGGAGCCATCTTGGGGGGAGGGGGAGGGAAATAAATAAAAATAAATAAATCTTTTTTAACAAAAGAACATGGAGATAGATGGGAAAATACAACTAATGTAACATATAGACTACAGTTTTTGAAAAATTGCAACCCTGGCTTCCTTTTGGGTTCATATTTGCATCCCTTCATTTTCAACCATAAACAGTTTTAAATATCTCTACAAGACAACATAATGATTAGTTTTTTAAAGGAAGGAGCAGTGGGAAGTGGGTGTGGCTCAGTGGATAGAGCCCCCGTTTGCCATATGAGAGGCCACGGGTTCGCTTCCCGGCGCCTCCTTGTGAGGGCAGGCCGGCTCGCTCGGCGCTGTGGGCTGATGCGGCAGACCTCACAGCAAGGGGGAGATAAGCAGACACAGAGAAGACACGCAGCGAATGGACACAGCAGCACAAGCAGCAAGGGGGGGATAAATAAAATAAATAAATAAATCTTTAAAGGAAGGAGCAGTTAAATCTACTCAAATAGTCTGTTTCTTGAGTTTTTCTCCTATGAAATGTTATGTTTAGGACTTCCTTTTCATTTTCTATTTCCCTGACTTACCTTGTGTCTCTTTCCTTTTTTTGCTACCTTTCATTAGATAGTTTTCAAATTTTCTTTTGCTGGTTTGGAATTTATACATTGTATTGGTATTCTTCTGATTTTAGTATCTAATAAATACTTACTACAGTCCATAATTAGGTTTATATCCTCTGTCAATTTCTTAAGCTTATCAATATCTATTTCTTTCATTCTTTTTCAATGCATAGTGTGTTTGGATGAACAGAAGCTTTACATCTTAATAGTTAAACGTCTCAATCTTTTTCTTTATGGATTTTTGCTTTTAAAAGAAATCTTTTCCTTCCCAAGCTCATAAATATATTATTCTATATCATCTCCTAAAGTTCTATAAAGTTTTGCTTTTCACATTTTGGTCTTCAGACTGCTTAGAATTTATTTAATGAACAAAATCCAACTTTTTTCCCCAAACATATAACCAATTTTCCCAGTACTGATTATTGATAGTCAATTCTTTTCCTACTAGTCTGAGAGGCTATTTCTTTAATTTATCAATTTCCATTATATAGGAAGTGGGTGTGGCTCAATGGATAGAGCTCCCGTTTACCATATGGGAGGCCCCGGGTTCGCTTCCCGGGGCCTCCTTGTGAGAGCAGGCTGGCTGCGCGGCACGGTGGGCTGATGCAGCGGGACCTCACAGCAAGGGAGAGATAAGCAGACATGGAAGAAACACACAGCGAATGGACACAGTAAAACACAAGCAGCAAGAGGGGG
>JAQZBX010060494.1:0-17298 GCA_029593785.1 Cabassous unicinctus | reverse complement strand
TTTTTTTTTTTTTTGGTTAATTTATAATCTTTTATAGCTTTTTGGTTTTGTTTAGCGTTTCCCCATTCATACATTACCAAAACAAACAAACAAACAAACACCAAAAATGTTGTCAAGTTTTCTCTAGTACTTTCATGGTTTCATATTTTACATTTAAATCCTTGATCCATGTGTAATTTATCATAGGGGAAGGTGTGAAGTATGGATCTCATTTTTTTTTTTCTGGATGGCTATTTTTTTCTTTTGTCTCAATTCAATTAATTAATAATCCTTCCCTCTTTAAAATGCCACTTTTATCATATTCCAAATTCCCTTGTTTTAAAAAATGCATTTCTCTACTTACTATTCAATTTAATTAATGTCTATTCATAGCCATTACCACACTGTGAAATTATTATTGCTTTTTAATGTTTTAATATCTTTGGGTTTTTTTTCCAGAATTATCCTAACATATCACAGACTTTAAATAGGCCCTGTTAAGGAATACATTTCATCTTGTAGCTTTCAGTCTGTGAAGAGATTTTGAATCTTAACTCTAAGTGAAACTCTTTGTTATTTCTCTTATTGTATAACCATATTAATAATCATGTGTGTGGATCTTAAACCAAGTGAAAATTTTTGAAGAGGTGAGGGCCAGAGAGTCCAGTAGCAATGTCTTAGAGCCTTATTATTCAAAGTGTCCCTGTGGAACACATCATTATTACTTGGGAGCTTGTTATAAATGCTGAATCTCAGGCCCCATTCCAAACTTATTAATTCAAAGTCTGCATTTTAACAACATCCCCACGCAACTGGTATGTGCATTGACATTTGAGAGCAATGTACAAAAGAAACCTCCCTCTAGGAGAGTAATTCACAACCTTCACTGCAGATTAAATTCATCTGGGAGCTTTTGAAAAATACTGAGGACTGGGCTGCACCCCCAGATATTGATTTAACTGGTCTGGGGTTGGGACCCTGGGCACTGGTAGTTCTAAAAACACTTCAGGTGCTTCTGATTGCAGCCACAGTTGAGAAACAGTGCTCTAGAATTACAGCTTGCCATTGTTAGGACTCTAGTTACTTAAAAACCAGGAAGGATGCTGTTTTAGTTTTCTGGCTGCCAAAACAAATACCATGCAATGGGTTGGCCTAAATAATGGGAATTTATTGGCTCATAGTTTGAAGCTAAGAGAAGTCAAAACTGAGACGTCAGTAAGGTGATGTTTTCTTCCTGAAGACCGTTGCATTCTGGGACTGGCTGCTGGTGATTCTTGGATTTTCTGTCATATGGCAGTGCACATGGTGGTGTCTTTTCCTTTCTCTTCCAGATCCCATTGACTTTCATCTTCTTGCTTCTAGTGGCTTTCTCTCTGTGTGTCTGAATTTCATTCTGCTTATAAAGGATTCCAGTAATAGAATTAAGACCCATCCTCATTCAGTTGGGCCACACCTTAATTGAAGTAACCTCATCAAAATGTCCTGCATATTATGGGTTCACATCCACATGCATGGCTTAAGTTTATGAGTGTATTTTTCTAGAGTACATAGTTCCAACCCACCACAGATGACATTCTTATCTGATGGGGTGTCAAAAAAATGACAGAGATCTGAAAGCATTGTCAATGCAACTTGCATCCCAAGGACTTCTTAGCCATTGCACCTTTCTGGTTTGGGTTTTGCCTTGCCATTTCTTTGGTTTCCTGATAAATGATTCTTGTTTCCTGATAACTTAGCCACATCTTCTTCATCTTTCTGTTCTGACACCCAATAAAGGTACAGACTTTTATTGACTTGCCTGCTCACTCTAATAATAAACCCCAGATTGGGTCCTGCCTGTGTTTCTGTCTAAAATATTCCTATTCAAAGAGCTGATATAATTAGATCCCTACCTACTAGTTCCAGCTTTGATTTGAAAGATTATAAATCCTTTATTCAATTCAAATCCCATATTCACAAATAGTTCCTATCACAGTGGTCCACTCACCTCACTGTTCAGCCATGGTGATTAATGAAGGTAGGGTATAGAATTTCCCTAGTATACCAACTACTAACCTTAGCAAAAGAGAAAAGGAAATTAGATTTGAATGATACTCTGAGAGAACCCATTTTGGCTTCTAATCAGCACCACAGACTTTCATAAATGTCTATATAAGCCAATATTTAAAAAATTGTTCTAGAATATTGCAGAATACCAAGCTTTCCACCCTGCAATTATTGTAATATATACTTTTTCCCATTTTGAAAATTGGAAATCAATCAGTCTCATGTTTTTCATAACCTTGCTCTCCCCAAGCCACCCTCCTTTTAAAATATATTATTTCTTAGAGATTATTAACACTGTCTCTAAAATCAATGGGAAAATTCTTTGAGCACCTAAAGTTATAATTCTTGGGAGAACTGGAGTCTTGAACTCAGCTCAACTGAACAATCCTTATTATTTCTTCACATATTGTGGGTTCTAGCCTCCCTTTAAGTTTGTTCATTTAACATACATTAATGAGCATCATGTTGTGCTAAACTCAGACAAAGGTGAATAACCATGGAGTTTACTCACCATTAGGTGATGGAGATATGTCCCCAGCCAATACACACTCTGTGTCAATGAAATGGATTGGATAGGGAAGATGAAGTTCTGAATGTGAAAGTATCTGGCCTTAAAATTCTGAATTTGTAGCACTGGTATATGGATTTGTGGATATTTAAACCTGTCCTGGGGTGTGAATAATATTGGGTTTTATCTGGGAAGTAAAGATAAGTTTCCAAGCCTTATTTTTATTTTTTTCCAGCTTTAAACTATTAATTTTTGCTTAGAAGATAGAACCAAAATAGTAATCACATAGCCCAAACTCTTTTTTTCTCAGCTGTTAATATTATACCACTTTCCTTAAGCAGCAGCTGTATTTCTTTTTTGAAGTATTTCCTCCCACTTTCTCCTGAAGGTAAAAGATAAAGAAAATTTGTATTAAGATAGCCAGAGATTTAAAAATTTTGTATTGTGATATGAATTCAGTCTTTGGGCATATAGTCAGAGTGCTTAAAGCAGATTTGGCTCAACGAATGTTTACCAATGAGTTACTATAACATTTTATGATCTGCTTCAAAATCTGCTTTTTCCAACTTCAGAACAGTGGTAGGGAGGATAATCAATATTAATGACTTTGTAATTAATATTTACTCCATGCCAGACATCTTTTTTATTTGATCTTCACAACAACCCTGTACAGTTCACATTATTAATTCCATTTACAGATCAGGAAATAGGCACCAAAATATTAAGTAGCTGGCATTGCTCAGTTGCAGCTCTTAAGTGCCAGAGGCAGGATTCAAACCTAGGCTTGCCTTACTTCAGAGCTTAAGTATATAACAATCATAACAAATCACTCTCGTTCTGTAATTCTCTGCTACATTATTGGGTAAAACCCGCCTTCCTGCTTTTCTTAAGTTGGTGGAATATTGTTTTAGTTTCCTACTTGCTAAAACAAATACCATGCGATGGATGGTTTAAACAATGAGAAGTAATTGGTTCACAGTTTGGGGGCTAGGAGAAATCCAAACTCAAGGCGCCATCAAGGCAATATTTTCCCCAAGAAAACTGTCATTCTGGGGCTGGCTGTCAGCCATCCTTGTTCCTTGGCTTTTCTGTCACAAGACAGCGAACACGGCGGCCTCCCCTGGCTTCACCGTTTCCTTTCGGCTTCTGGTGACGTTCGGCTTCTGGCTGCTCTGTATGGCCTTCTCCTCTCTGTAAGGCCTTCAGTAATAGGAATAAGATCCATCCTGATTCAGCTGGGCCATACCTTACTGAAGTAACTTCATCAAAAGATCCTTTTACAAGAATGCACACTACACGAATGGATTAAATTTAAGAACATGTTTTTCTGTAGTATGCAGCCCCAAGCCACCACAGATATTGAAGACTCAGGCTTGAAATGGCGCTTAGAAGGTGCAACTCAGTAATTCCATCTAATTTCATCCCTACTGTGTCTCCTGTGGTATTTTTTCCAAAATCCTCTGCTTTCCTTCAGAGACAGATGAGAAAAACAGACAAACAAATTTTAAAAAAGATCTTTTTCTAGCCCCTCTGCTCTGCTCTGCTCTGCTTTTTGAGGAGAGGTTCATGGACTCAGTGGTGCTCATAGGGCTTATTTGAATATAAACTTTCTCTTTTGGCATCCCTGCACATATCTGATTCAGACAGAAATATGGACACGAGCCCTCTGCCAACTACTCTATTTCACATTACATTTTCAGATTTTGGACTCAAGGCCTGATTATAGCCTATTTATCAGAATTGTATACAGAGTAGCTGAATAGGACATGTTTTTCTCTAATAACTTATTTAAACTTTCAGTAATCTCCTTTTCTCTAATAAAAGAGATTAAAAAGAAACATGCACACCTTTTCTTCACTATAAGTTATCAAAGTGACCTTACCACTTCAGCATTGGCTTAGTACTATTTGCGATCAACTTTAATAGAATGTTGAGATTATACCACTGTTTTCCTGCATGTTTCTGGTTTTTAACTGCTGGAAGGGAAAAACCAGTAGAATAAATAGAATACATTCACTGCAATATGAAATTCAGCCTATAACTTTCCAACACCAAAAAAAGGTAATTATTTAAGTATTTCTTAGCTGTTTAGAACTTTTATCCATAACTGCATTTAGTATTTAGGGTCTATCTAAATACAGTTTGGTACAAACTGTACAAATTAAATGCTCCAGATTATTGGAAAAATAGTGAAATAGGCTAAGTTTTTCCTCCATGCATCCTTTATCTCCTTTGTTGGAGTGTCTTTCTGTATTCTGCATTCTTACAGGCACTTGTGTCCTACTGTTTCTCCCCAAACTGCCTATTACTCTCCACTGCAGACCCACAAACCTAGCAGTTACTCTAATCTTCCCCTCTCCCCAGTGAGCTCCAGTGTACTATTTCTTACAAGTCTTACACAAGTCGGTAACTGATATGCTAATTCAAACTAACATATTAATGACTGACAGCTGCCTTGGGAATTTGGGAAAGGCTTTTATGGCTTTCTGATCTCACATGGGCAACCTATTAATTAGCTTATCTCCAAGAGTTCCTAATCAAATTAATGGTCAAGTACTGTATACCTTGAGAGAATATATTATTTAAATATAAAATGGACTATTTATTAAAGGGGCTATTGTTTAGATTCAATTGCCTTTCCCATATGGGAATTTTTTTTTTTTTACATCCAGAGTTAACATGAGAATTAGGAGACTAATTCTAAAATCACAGCTCACAAATTCATCTTTATCCCAGCTTTATTACTACTGAATATCCTATATATTTTTTATATCAATCACTTATAAAAGGGGAATAAATATGGGCATATTTCATAGGAATGTTAGGGAGATTAATGATTATACATTATATTAAAATAAAAAAATGAATAATGATGTTTAATGGGAAAATCATGTGGTTTTCTATATTACCATTTATAAAATTACACATATGTAAATATAGCATGACAAATTTATAATTTAAGAAGTGTGGTGAAAATGTCAAATTCAAATAAATGTTAAATCAGGATAGATAAAATTTTTGGAAGTTTTAAATACCCAGAATAAATTTGCTATAGAATTTAATAATTTTTGTGTGAGATTTTTCCCTAATTAGCAAGGCAGAATAATATTTTAAAAATCAGTATTACTTATAGGCTTTAAATCAATACTGCTGATTGATAGAAACTGAGTTATAATTTTAAATTTCACATACACTGTATAACCCAAGTACTGTTTTGGTTGCATACCTCATGAATTTATTTTTAAATTATAGTATGAAATTTGGGTTTCTTCTTGAGATCTTAGAATTGGGATCAAAATTGAATATTACTTTGAAAGCAGAATTGTTTTCGGTAATTATGTTGAAAGGCCTTTGTATGTATTTACTGTCATTCAGATCGTTTAATTTTTTAATGCTTTTGTGGAAAATTTGAATAATATGTATTGTTTTCAACTAAATAAATGTTCATTTTGGATTTTCATATGAATGTGAATAAATATTTTACATCATTTTAGCATCCATTATATTTGTTCTTTCATTTTGCTTTAATGAATGGTGAATTAGAACTTTTTGGCTAATCAGTAACAGTACATTTAAAAGTGCTGACAGTGGTGTATGATGATCCTATTTTCTAAATCAAGATTTAGGACACATGCTCTGACAAAAAGTCTCTGGCAACAGTGTTTCCATTTTTAGACCTTGAATAAAAGGGGGAAAAGGTAAAGAGAAATGAGTTCATGTGGCTAAGAGACTTCAAAGAGAGTCAGGAGGTCATACCAGAGATAACACTTACGCACACCTTCAGTAGGATCTCATAGAACACCAAAGTGGATATCATCCCACACAGAGGGGCTCCTGAGGCCTCTGGAGACACCCACGTCCTATGTAAGGGGAGATAGCTCCAGAGATTGATGCCTTATCAGTGGGGTCTACTTTGGAATCTGTGCTCCTGAGAGTGACAGAGTTGGACTCAAATAAGTCCTCCCTGCACATGGTCCATCAGTCCCTTCTGTTCAAACCTATATGTGATGCTGGAGTTTGTAGGTATACTTCCAGAGACTGGAGCCTCAGTCCCGCCCATGTGCCAGCTGTGCCTGGAATCTCGGTGGAGCTGCAACTCCTACTCTACAGCTCAATGGACTCACCCAAGTCACCTGGTGAGGAGATGATGATGGACAACAGCCATCCCAGGGAATGGAGAGAGCCTGCAGCTGCAGGCAGGATAATCCCATCCACTGTATCCATGGGATATAAGCCCCCTCTCACTTGGAGGTGGAGTGGACATCACCATCCCAAACTCCTCAGGATTGGGGAAAGAGCTATAGACTAGAGTGGACTTAATGGTATTTTGTTGTAGACATAATGTGATACAAGCAATGGAAGAAATTACAACAGTGAGGTGGAGCCAGTGGCCACTGGACACTTTTGGGACAGGGAAGGGAAAAGCAGTTGTAATACAGGTGTTTTTTAAGGACTTGGGAATTATCCTGAGTAACAGTACAATGACAGATATAGGGCATTTTACATCAGCATATAACATGCAGAACTGTGTGGGAGAGAGTGTGGTCTACAATGTGAACTTTGGTCCATGCTTAGTGGCAAAGCCCCAGGATGTGTATATCCATTGCAGGTGATGAGCCACATTAATGAAAGATGTTTTATGTGGGAGGTTGTGGGAGGTGTGGGAGGTGGGGAACATGGGAATCCCTGTAATTTTTGTGTAACATTTATGTAATCTAAGCATCTTATAATATATATATATATTTTTTTAAATAATAAAATAAAATAAAAAATTAATTAATTAATTTAAAAAAATTTTTAATTGTATTTTAGATGTACTTTCAAAATTGTGCATGCAGATTACGGCTGCACGATTGCTAATGATGCATTACTCTTGAAGGGCCTGTCATCCCAACATAGTAAAAGCCTTTGCAGGTATTAAACTTCACAACACTCTGACAAGCAGTTTATAGGTAATTAAATTCTGTGATCTACCTATTTTACATATGAATCAGTTCCTAGTTATCATATTCTCTTATATAGTTAAAATGAAAGAAAAAGTAAACAACAATGGAGTAAGCCAGTGAATTATAAAGGACTTTAAAATAACCATGAATATGCCTAAATTTAAAAATAAAGCTTCTTAAGAAATGTGGGAAACCTTATGCTTGAACTAGTTCAAGAAGGATCTAGAAATATTTGGGGGGAAGCAGATGTGGCTCAAGCAGTTGGGCACCCACCTCCCACATGGGAGGTCCCGGGTTCAGCTCCCAGTGCCTCCTAAAGAAAATGAGCAAGACAGCCAGCTGAGCACAATGGGCTGATGTGTCGGGCTGGCGTGGCAAGATGATGCAACTAGATGATGCAACAAGCAAGGAGCAGATGTGGCTCAAGCGATTGGGCATCTCCGGACCCGGGTTCAGTTCCCAGTGCCTCCTAAAAGAAGATAAGCAGACACAGAGAGCATATAAGAGACACAGAGAGCAGACAGTGAGCTCAAACAATGAGGGGTGGGGCGGGGGAGAGAGAAATAAATAAATAAATCTTTAAAAAAGAAAAAGAAAACATTTTTGTAGGCCCATGTGTGTCAAACACTGTGCTAGAGGTGGCTATATAGCAATACATAAGGTAAGGCAGCACTGGCACCTGACCTTGAGGAGCTAGCTATCTAAGGAAAGAAACTATCAAGGAAACAAATAATTATAATACAAGGTGATAAGTGTTATAACAGAGGTGTTTATAAAGAGGTGCTTATAAAGAGATGCATGAGGACAATGACATATGAGAAAGGCAAAAGATTTTACAGTAATAACAACCACTCCCAAGACTATGCTAATAACACCAATTTTTCTAAAGCACAAAGATACATTTATGGACTTAAGAAGACACCCCAGGAAACCTCGCAATAAGCTCGTCACATGACAAGCATCTAATATAAACCTCACTAAGACAACTGAGTATCCTTAGACGTTTAATGATTAGAGTTAATGGCAGAGACTAAATTTCCTGGCTTCTACTGGTGTTCTTTCCAACTGTGGCATTTTGATATTATTTATGAATTCCAAAAAGAGATATTGATTATGTTTGTAAACTGGTCTGTTTCTCTGGGCATGATATCCTTTGATTGATTTAAATTCAAAGGCTTTACATTTACTTGATTAAATCAAGATTAGGGCTTTGATTCGACCACATCATTAGGGCATGCAGGGTTGAGTCCATGCCCCCTTGGTGGGCAGATAAAACAGACTCCTTACACAGAAGTAGATACACAGAAGATACACAGAGGAAGGGAGCTCCATAGACACGGAAGAGGATCCTGTGGCCCCAGGAAGAGAGATGAGATTTTCGCCTTAGTTTACAGCTGACCTTCTGAAGAGAACAGAGCAGCTGAGCCCAGAAAGAAACGAGCCCTCCAGCATACAGCTGAGATTGGAAGCAGCTGGGACCACGGAACCTTAAGAGGAAAGAGGAAGGCTGAACCCTCTCAGATATGGCCTGCCATCTTGCTTCAACACATGTCAACAGAGTTTGGTGAGGAAGTAACCGTGAGTTACAAGGCTCTTTAGGGCCTTGTAACTGTAAGCTTTTACCCCAAATAAATACAAGTTATAAAAGCCAACAGATTTATGGTACTTTGCATTAGCACCCCTTTGGCTGACTAATACACCAACCCACTTTTTTTTTTAAACAAATCAATTTTATTGATACATATTAATAAAGCATACATTTCATCCAAACTGTACAATCAATGGTATTTGGTATAATTACATAGTTGTGCATTCATCACCTCAATCATCATTAGAGTATTTTCATTATTTCAATAATAATAATAAACAAAAAACAAACAAGAAAATTCATCACCTCTTGATCTCTCTATGCTTCCTCTGCTGTACATCACTCTTATTTCTGGCTATTCTTGTACACTTATTTATTTATTAAGCAGTTTTACTGAGATATATTCACATATAAATGATCTATCCAAAGTGTATAATCAATGGCTTTTAGTATAGTCCCAATGTTGTGCATTCATCACCACAAAAAAAAAATTAGAACAATTTAATTACTCCAAAAAGAAAAATTCCACCCCCTTAGCAGTCCTTCCCCAGCCCTACATAACCACTAATCTAACTTCATCTTTACAAATTGACTTATATTTACATTTTATATAAATGGACTCAAACGTTATGTAGTACTTTGTGTCAGGTTTCTTTCACTTAGCATAATGGGTTGTTGTTGTTTTTTTGTCTGATATTAACATCTTGTAGTATTAAAATACATTTGTTCAATTTCAAATAAAAATAATCTTATACATGCAATTTTACCCATATTCATATTTCACATGCAGTTTTGTTATGCTACACAGTTCCATGTTACATTTTTCAGCTTTCCTTTTAGTAATATATATAACCTTAGACTTTCCCTTTAAACCCCTTTCATACACAATAGTACTGCTAGTTACAGACATTATGTTGGGCTTTTACTTTTTCTTTCATTTCCAAATATTAACATATCCTTTTTACCAATTCTGCACAAATTAACCCTCACCTTTCCGTTCTCTGGCCTCATTCTATTTTCTGGTGACCCATATTCAAGTTATTAACTCCATGAGTTCACACAATATATTTAGTTCATAGTAGCTCAATTATGCAGTATTTGTCCTTTTGTGTTTGGCTTGCTTCACTCAACATAATGTCCTCCAGGTTCATCTATGTTGTCATATATTTTACAACTTCATTTCTTCTTATAGCTGTGTAATATTCCATGGTATGAATGCACCATAGTTTGTTTATCCATTCATGGGTTGATTTTCCAACTCCCCTCCCCCCCGGCCCCAACCCACTTTTAACATGTACTTCTGCCTTGTTCATGATTCAAGAAAAGAGAGACCCTGTTTCAAATCTCTATAAATTCATGCAATGGAGGTGGCAAAAAAATCACAATCCAGATTCTCCATAGCATGCATGCATGCATTCATTCATGATATATTAAATAAGGGGCTACACTGTGTCAAGCATTGTTTTAGGAAATGAACACATTGTCCCCTCCACATTATTAACATCTAAATAAATGAGTACAATGTGTTACAGGAACTATGGAGGGGAATAGGACACCAGGAAAGAAGTGTGCAGTGCTGTAGGTGTTTGGGAGATTGAGAATACAGGAATTTCTTCCTAGCCTCAGTCTAGTATGTATTATTTTTTAAAAGCTTATTTCAGTGATAAATATACAACTCAAAATTCCCTATTTAAACCACATTCAAATGTTCAATTCATCAGTATTAATTACATTCACAATATTGTTACTACTATCACCAATATCCATTACCCATACCTTTTTATCACCTCTAGTATGTATTCTTAATATGTACTTGTAAAACAATGGTTTGGTCCATGTAATTATACCTGACTTGTGCAAAGTAGAATTTGGGGGCAATAGTAATTTTTATTCTGGCCAAAGTTATGTAAGAACTTTTGGTTGGACCCTTTAAGTTCTTCCTGGATCCTACTTATTTTGGAAATTTTAGCCCTACTTATTGCAATATGTTTACTCTGAATTTTGAGGCATTCTAATGTGCTTTCATTTTTGCACAGACTGGTTGGGACAGCTTTGGAATGTGTTTAAGTTAAAAGACAAAGTAAAACACAAAATGCTATAGTTCAAAATTGGCTTTTTATTGGCTTTTAAGAACGGCTACTTAGCTTCAAACTTTAAACTGTACACAGATAATGTAAGAAACAGATAAATGTAAGTTGCAGAAAACTTTCTGTTTTGATTGCCTCTAGGGAATTTTAACATTTGAATATCCCAAGGACCAAGCATGGAATGGGGGTGGGGTTGGAGGGCAGAAGATACAAGGGCCTACTTAGTTGTAGCCCCATTATTACGAAGAACAATATCATGGCTAAATTAAAATGTAAGCTGTATTTTTTAGAGTTTCTTGAGTATGTACATAGAAAGTTATGTATTTATTAATACACATATGTGAGCCTGAAGATAATCAGCCAGAGAAGCAATATATGCAGGCTAAAGTATAATTTGTTACTTTGTTAGAAGAGAGAGAATATGCTTTTGGTTGGGAAGTTAATTCCTAAGACTGGTTTCAAAAACCGAGGAACAGATACTCCATAGTAAACTCCAGTGAATCTTACTTTTGAAGTGGGTTGGATAGAGCCACGGTATGCACCAGGGACCTTCCTAGAAAAGTGAAGAGAAGTGTCAAGTGTTGCTGTTGCTATGAGCTACAGGCATCAGAATCGGGGTTTTTAGTGAGTTGGGCCTGGTAGCCTTTGTGAGCCCTGAGGGGAAACTGAAACAGAATAGGACCAGAGTTCCAGTGTTTGGGTGGGGCTGAGGCAGCTGAGCCCAGGACAACTTTTAGAACAGGGGTCCTTAACCTTTTTTGTTCCACTGACCCCTTTATCAGTCAGGTGAAAACCACGGACCCCTTCTCAGAATACAGTGGCAGATAGTTTTATGACACTCAACATCAGCATGTCTTTAAATGAAATTTTAGGATTATTCAAAATTACATTTTACAACTTTCACATAATTTCAATATCTGATAACCTAATACGGTTCTACATCTCTTCAAAGGGTCACTTTTCGCAAACATTTAGAAACTCGAGTTTTCCCAAGACATCATAAAACCATCTCCACCATCCTTACCAACCTTTTTGCAGGCAGTTATCTACTGCACTCAGAACATGCTACATCAAAATAAAAATCATACTAAGTCCACAATATACTGTGTATTATTTAATAAATATATCACACCGCACCAACACATCCCAAAAGAATAATGTTTTTAAATGCATAAAAATAAAATTACAAAGGAAATCAGTTACATATATTGAAATACAGTTACTAAAATAAAAAACATATGATATAATACTATACATATGTGCTTCTTTCTTAACACATTAATAACCCAATACATCAAAAATTTAGGAAAGTTAAAGTTAAATTTTATTTTTTAAAGACATGTCAATGTGCAGACTGTTGTTTTTTATCTTGAGTAAGAACATTAAACCGTGGTGTAGTATTTGACAAGGCAACACGCATATCATGTTGGACATCTAATCGAGTTGATTTTTTTCAATTGAAGCTCACGGACCCCCTGAAATCTTTCTACAGACCCTTTGAGGGGTCCGTGAACCCCTTGTTAAGAACACCTGTTGTAGAAGGATTTGGGCCTAGTTCCTGTTAAACGTATGATCACCCAATATTTTTAAACAGGTGAAGTCAAGTGAAAATGAGCATCAAAAGCCTGAAAGTAAAGCGTTTCCTCAGATTGTAGAAATCGGCATGATCAGTCCCATCCCTTGGCATTGCATGAGAATGAGTAAAACCATCGACCACTTTGCTGCTGGGTAGAAAGACTCCAATTACAAACATGAATACTGCTTGAGGGGAAGGGAGACTAACAATCTGGCCTGAACTGTGCTTAGCACTTTGAAAAGTAAAAGTAAACTTTCCCATTTAAAACAAGTTGAGGACCAAGCGTTTTACAATCAATGCTTAGGGTCCTTTGGTAGCCAACAGATTTAATGGTCAAATTAATATACTAGGAATAATAATTTTTCAAAAGCCAATTTTTTCTTGTATTTTCTGGCAATGAAATTGCCAATATTAATAGAAGTGTAAAGGAGAAAGCAAGTAGTGTTCAGTTGTGTTTGTGTTACCCAAAGGAGCAGAGTGGAAGCAAGAACAATAAGTCACTTTAAGGACTAAGATGGTGTTGCTTTGGGGGCACCCACACTTAGATTTTATATTCTTCTTATGTAACCATATTGTCATAAAGACAAACTATTTCACCGTGTATTGTAAACAACACTTTTCCCCAGACACACCATGTAGCTTTTGTGACACACTACCTGCTCTTTACAATAAAAATTACTGAGTTGCACCAAAGACAGACAAAAAACAGGTAACCTTATTTTTATTCTTATTATGAAAACATTACATGCCCATTACAAAAAAAAAAAAAAAAAATGAGTAAAGCAAAAATTAAAATTGAAAATCACCAATAAGTCCACCAATCCAGAAATAATTACTGGCCAGTGTTAAAATTTTGGCATATCTTTTAGATACATTACACATGCTGTTTTATAACATTTTTTCCATATATTGGAAATATCTTTCCATATAAATAAAATATACTTCTGCAACACTATGTTTAATGTACAGTAGTCAGTTGTTCAGATTTAAATTGTATATATTTAATCTCTTTTTGTTAAACATTTGGGTTTTCTTTTTCTTTGTTTACTAACATAAACAGAACTTTGATAAACATCCTTATACCCGAATCTTTGCCCATGATGTTGATTATTTTTGGGGGAGAATAGTCCTGTGAAAAGGTAGGCAAATTTTATCTTTGAAGTTGGACAAATGAAAAATGTTGTACCTATCTCTAATTTTTAATGAGACAAAGCATTTTTTCCCCATATGCTTGGTCATTTTTTTTTTTCCTTTTGTAACGGGCTTCATATCCTTTGATCATTTTTCTATTGGGTTTTTTCTTTTTAGTTGTAAGGGCTGTTTATATACTAAGGATATTAACACTTTACCTTTCATAGTTATTACAAATAATTTTGTAAGTTTTCCATTTGCTGTTTGATTTAACTTTTTTATGTAAAAGTTTCTATTTTTATATAATTAAGTATATTGGTCTTTTCCATTTTTTTCTATTTATTGTGTCATGTTTAGGCAGTCTTTCTCTACCCCAAGGTTATGTAATATTTACACACATTTTCTCCCAATAGTAGAAATTTGTCAGAGTAATATGCCATATAATAATTATTTTCATATAATATTTATTCCATGTGAAATTTATTTTGAAGTAAGATATAAGGTAGGGATATAATTAACTTTTTTTCTGAATAGTTTGCCAGTTGACTCAATACCATTTTGACTAATTTCATTTCCCCCACTGATTCAAAAATTCAAAGTCTACCTTTTTTTTTTTTAAAGGTACCAGAGATTGAACCTCGGACCTTGTACTTGCGAAGCAGGCGCTCAACCACTGAGCTACAATTGCTCCCAAACTACCTTTTTTATATTCTAAATCCTTATCCATATTGTGGCTATTATGGTCTGTCTTTCTTATTCCATTGATATAGCTAATACTTTTTTTTGGTCTTTAGGGGAACTGAGTTTAAGGCAAGAGAACACAAATCAGTCCAAAAAAAAGTTTTATGCTAATTTAGAATTGTAGCTTGCACTCTGGATAGGACAAGGAATTTTTTCAGTTTGCTAAAAGCTGCTAGGAGCAATATACCAGAAATGGGTTGGCTTTTATAATGGTAATTTATTAGGTTAAAAGCTTACAGTTCTGAAGCTCTGAAAAGGTCCAAATCAAAGTATCATCAGAGATGCTGTCTCACCAAAGATGAGTTGCTGATGATCCTGGACTCCTGCCACGTGGCAAGACACAATGGCAGCATCTGCCAGTCTGAGTATTGCCTTCTCCTCCAGGTCTACTTTGTCCCTGAGCTCAGCTGTGGGTGATCAAGCACACGGCAGGGCACAATGTGGGTCCGCTTACCTCTCCCCTTTCCTCCAGGCCTCATTGCTATTTCTGCTTCGGGCTGCTCCATCTGTGGCTTTTCTTTCTCCCGGGTCCCTCTCTGAGCTCCTGGGTTCCTTCTCTCCGTTTCAGCGGGTTTTTATCCATGTGTCTCTATGTTCAGTCCTCCGTTTATAAAGGAATCCAGCAAGAGGACCAAGACACACCCTGGGTCACACTTCACTGAAGCAATCCAATCAAAGTCCCCCCAACTGAACTCAGTCCAATCAAAGGAACCCACTTCCACAGAAATGGATTAGCTTTAAGAATATGAGCTTTTCTGGGATCCATAAAAAGCTTCAAACTGTCACAGAATCTTTATGTCTCTACATGGTTTGTTAAAATGTATTGTTCAGGAAGCGGGAGTGGCTCAGTCGATAGAGCCCCCGTTTACCATATGGGACGCCCCGGGTTCGCTTCCCGGGGCCTCCTTGTGAGGGCAGGCCGGCCCGCGCAGAGGGGCTGATGCAGCGGGACCTCACAGCAAGGGGAAGATAAGCAGACACGGAGAAGACACACAGCGAATGGACACAGCAAGCACAAGCAGCAAGGGGGGGATAAATAAATAAATCTTTTTAAAAAAAAAAAATGTATTGTTCAGTAATCAGGAAAGAGCCCCTCCTAGTTAGGGCCAGTAAGGGTCTGTCATACCAGAGACATTAAACATTCTTAGTCATTTTTTAGCTTCCACTAATGTGTTACACATTTATTTATTTCAACTTTTTGTATGAAATAATTATAGGTTTGCAGGAAGATGAAAAAAAAAAGTTCAGAGAGATCCCATGAACATACCCTTCACCTTTCACCCAATGGCTATATCTTCCATAACATAGTACAATATCAGGAAATTGACTTTGTTACAATTCACAGAATTTATTCAAATTTCACTAGTTTTACATGCACTCATGTTTGTGTGTTTCTGTCAGTTATATTCAATTTGTCACATGATTAGATTTGTATCACCATCATCACAATCAAGAAACTGTTCCATCAACACAAGGCTTACACTCACACCACTCACCCTCATCCTTACCCCTAGCAACTAGTAATCTGTTCTCTACCTATATAATTTTGTCATTTCAAGAATATTACATAAATTGGAAAATGGAGTCATAGAGCATGTAACCTTTTGAGACTGGCTTTTGTTTTCACTCAATATCTGTCCATTGAGATCCTTCCAACTTGTTTCATGTACCAATAGTTTGTTCCTTTTTATTGCTGAATAATGGTCCATGGTACATACATACCTCAGTTTGTTTAACCATTTACCCATTGAAAGCCATGGGATTGTTTCTGGGTTTGGCTATTATAAATAAAGCTGCTATGAACATTCATGTACAGATTTTTGTGGGCACGTAAGTTTTCATTTCACTGGCATTTGCAATTGCTGGAGTAATTTTTAGTTTTCTAAGATACTGCCAAACTGTTTTACAGAGTGGCTGATTGCACCTGCTTCCACATCTTTCTGAACTCTCTTATTCATAGTAGTCGTTTTTTTCAGTTGTTTCTTGATTTTCCAGGCAAACAATTAGATCTACACATAATAATTTTCTCTTATCAATTTTAATATTTAAACCTCTTATTTCTTTTTCTTGTTATATTTATGAGCTGTCTTCCTGAACAAATATGAAAAATAGCAATGATATTAGGGGCTTTTGATTGTTCTCAATTTTGGTAGAAATGCAGCTAGAGTTTTAATGTTAAGTGCAAAATTTGCTATTTATGCTTTATCCTGTCTTCATTTACATACTTTTGTTTGTTTGTTTAAAAACTAGAGGCGAAGTTGAAGTTTATTAAGTGTTCTTTTGTTCTCTCTCAAAGTGATCTCGGATTTTTACTCTTTTGCTCCATTATTGTGAAATTTATTAATTGGTTTCCTAATGTTGAACCATCTGTAAAATGAGCCCTTCTTGGTTAGAGTGTGTTATTCTTTTAATATATTACTGGATTTGGCTGCTAATATTTTATTTGGGAAATTTTACATCGATTTTCATAAATGGTCTGTAACTTTCTTTTTTGTGTGCTAGCTTTCTCAAATTTGTTCTCAAGGTTATACTAACTTTGTAAAATGGCTTATAAAGCTTTCCATATCATTCCATTTTCTAGAATAGTTTAGATAATATTAATTATCATGGCGGATGGATGTGGCTCAAATGGTTGGGCATCCGTCTCCCATATGGAGGAACCTGGGTTCAATCCCTGGGACCTCCCGGTAAAAATT
>JAQZBX010060493.1:0-17287 GCA_029593785.1 Cabassous unicinctus | reverse complement strand
AAAAAACCTTGAATAAAAGGGGGAAAAGGCAAAGACAAATGAGTTCATGTGGCTATGAGACTTCAAAGAGAGTCGAGAGGTCATCCCAGAGGTAACGCTTACGCACACCTCAGTAGGATCTCATAGAACACCAAAGTGGATATCACCCCACACAGAGGGGCTCCTGAGGGCTCTGGAGACACCCAGGTCCTATATAAGGGGGGATAGCCACAGAGATTGATGCCTTATCAGTGGGCTCTACTTTGGAATCTGTGCTCCTGAGAGTGACAGAGTTGAACTCAAATAACTCCTCCCTGCACATGGTCCATCAGTCCCTTCTATTCAAATTACAACTATTTTTAAATATTCTCAGAGTTAACTATAAATATTGCTCTTAGTTAAGTAGTTAATTACTTTATGTGATATCATATTTTCTATGAAAAATTTTATTTGATATATAGATTTTGAAAAACTTTTGAAAATAATTCTGTAAAACTTAATATCTAAAATAATTTTTGCACTTATTCTTGATATTAGGAAAGTGCTGACATTAATAGGGGTTCTTTGGAAAAAGAATTGCTGGCAAGTACCAAGAAATGTATAGTTAGGCAAAATGGTTTTGGGCAGAAAGCCCCACAAATTCTGGCAGAATTCTTTATTGTTGGGGTTGGAAGTGGGGTGGGGAGGGAGGCTCTCTGGTGCATTGTAGGATGTTCATCAGCATCTGTGGCCTCTACCCACTAGATGTCAGTAGCGCACACAAACACTCCCTTCCAATTGTGGCATCTGTTTGTTTCCTGGATGCTCAAATAAATACCATGCAATAGGTTGGCTTAACAATATGACTATATGGGCTCATAGTTTCAGAGGCTGGAAGGCTTGCTTACTCCCTGGGTTGGTATCTCTGGCTGGCAGGCAATCTTTGGGGTTCCTTGGCTTTTCCATCACATGGCAATGCACATGGCAGAGTTCTGTTCTGGGTTCTGTTGACTTACAACTTCTGATTGCTCCCAGCGACTTTCTTTTTCTATGTCTGAATTTAATTCTGATTATAAATGACTCCAGTAATCCAGATTAAAGCTCAACATTATTCATTTGGACCACACCTTAACTGAAGTAACATCTCCAAGAGATCCTATTTAAAATGGGTCCATACACACCAAAATGAAGGTCAAGACCAAGAACAGGTCCAAATTGGGGCACAAAATTCAATCCACCAGCACAACAAACAATGCCTCCTTATATTAACAAATATTCCTTGGGTGGATTGCCCCTTCTTCTTCCTCATTGCAAACTACTGGTGGAAAAGGAAAGAAAAATCCTAAAGTACCACGTCAGAGAATCAAAAGTCATAAAATCTGGCTTTGCATGCCATATGGTTTCTGCTGCAACTATTCTGTCACTGTAATGCAAAAGAAGCCATAGACAATATAAAAATGAATGACTGTGACTGTGCTCCAGAAAATCACTGAAATGTATACTTGGGCACTTAACTGCAAATATTGACTAAATGCTAACAATTACAGCTTAGAATATGGGCTTAGAATTCTGGCTTCCCCATGTCAAAATAGAAAAACCCATATACAAAGCAGCCCAATGCTTGCATAGATAATACTTTCTCTAGTTTCAACAAATGTTAGATGGGTGAACCTAGACATTTTGCAAATACTTTGCCTTCCTAGTCTGGAGTGTTGTGACTATTTTTCTCAGTCTTTGAGACAGCAATTCTTTTTCCTATTGCATGAGACATATTCCCTTTTGCTTGACTTTTTTTTATGTAATTCTAGACAGGAATTGAGATCCCAAGCTATGGTTGAATACGACCTCCATTTTCCAGTTCAGTTTTACTTCCCACTCTCTTTTCTCTCACTCCGTAATGACTTTAGAAGTAGGTGCTCTCAATATTGAAATGGCTAACTTCTATTCTTTGTTCCATATAGTCAGTCTGGATTGACTACAGTTAATGGCACTTGTTTTTCATTTTTGTTCTCCTGAAGACTATAGTTTATTTCTCAGAATTCGCTTACTTGCCCTACTTCATTGGTTTCCCACCTTAGTATCCTGATATATGCCTGCATCTGACAGAGAATTAGCTGGGTACTATATTCTACAATTCCTTGGCAGAAATTGTTCTCCATTTTGCAGTTCTTGACACTTTACTGTAGCAGGGTTGTTATTCTGTTATGTGTTTCCCCAAGATTTCTATAAATTGAGCTAAGATTAATTGCATACTGAGCAAGGCTCTTTAATAGTTCACCCTTTTTGTACACTGCAGAGCAGAAATGGATGTTATCTTCAGTTCTTTTGTGTGTAAAAGAAATAAGGTTAATAGCCAGTGGCAAAATTCCTATTTGAAGAATGGCAACTGCTGAATTCACTGTTTTATTTTCTCAGGGAAAGCGTCTTCCAACACGTTTGCTCTCTATGAGCTGCCTTGTCTTTCTCAATTTCTGCACTTCAGCTTGTTGAAATACTTCCTACAGCAGAAGACTCTCAAACTCTCCCTCCTGATATAAGGGAATCAGAAGGCCATACACAGGGCACTGGAACAAATTTAGTTAGTTTTCATGCCGCTCCCCCAACTCAAGTCCTGAGATCCTAGGTTGGATGAGCTTTCACATGAGTGTAGTGTTCAATCATGACATTTCTGGCCATCAAGTTCCAAGGGCAGGGAATCTCTACTCAGAAACGCGAGTGGTTGCTTTCTAGATAAACTACCTAACTGGTCAAGAATGTAGAGGGTACAAGTCTTATGTGGACCTGATTCTTCTGCCAATTTTAAAAATGAAACCAAAGAGAACACTAAAGGGCCTTTTCTCCAATAAAGAATGCTTACAAAAATCTATAGCAATTGTAATGAATAGTATTGGTTAAAATCAAGAGCACTAAAATCAGCAGTTCTACTCAACCTCATACTTGAGTTCCTAGTCAGTGCAGTGAAAGACTTTGTGGAAACCTGTTGTAAAATCAGAGTTTACTGCAATATCCATTAAGGATGCAACATCAAATCTGTTGAGATTATAGTACCAATTTCCAACTACACCATGAGCACTATCTGCTGTTTTTTCTAGAGTGTAGAAAACTAGACATCGCTGATGCAGTTGCAGTGCAACCATGTAATGATGCCTGTATTGGTTTCCTATGCCTGCCAAAAAAACATGCCATAAACTGGGTGGCTTTAAGCAACAGAAATGTATGTTCACATTTCTGAAGGTTGGACATCTGAAATCAAAGTGTTGCAAGTAATGTGATCTCTCTGAAGTCTCAGGAGAAGAATCCTTGCTTGCCTCTCCCTAGCATCTAGTGGCAGCCAGCACTGCTTGGCATTCCTTGGCTTGCAGCTGCATCACCCCAGTCTCTGCCTCCGTCATCACTGTGTTCTCTGTCTTTTGATAGCTCTCTTGCAAAGACACCAGTTGCTGGATTTAGGCCCGCCTCATCCAGTTAGACCTGACTTGATTATATCTGCAAAGACCCTATTTCCAAATAAGGTCACATTCTCAGGTACTGGGGGTTAGTAACTCAACATATCTTTGGGAGACACACGAATCAACCAACAACAATGACCAAAATGTGGATATGAGCAATTAGTTCAAAGCCTAGGTAGAGGAGATAGGGAGGTCGGGCCTGGGCCTTCTATGCACAGAAAAGCAAGGAAAAGAAATGACAAGTCTTATTAAAGATTGAAAATGGACATATCCTCAGATTTGATTCATCTGAAAGCACTGGAAAACCACTAAACATGTGTGGCTTAAAAAAGAGAGTGAGTCTTTACTGTCTCATGGATAGCTGGGAAGTAAGTCATTCATGAATAACGTAGTGGTTCCGTACTCATCAGTGACACTAACTCTTTTATGTGGATTCTTTGTCATGCTCAATTTTGGCTTCTTCCTCATGGTGCAACATCACTGCACATACTATATCCATGACGCTCATATGAGTCAAAATGAGGTCAAAATGAGGAAGGAATAAAGAAGGTCATACCTTCTCTCTTTAAGTTTATATCCCAGCAGTCGAACCTGACACTTCCCTGAATTCACCAATGGTCAGACCTTACTCTCAAGGAGCAAGTTAGTTGAAAGTTAAACAGGCACTTGTGATCTCTATTATTTTTAGAGCACAATTACCTGTCTTTGTCACAGAATGGGACAAATAAAACTGTCATGTGCAGAAGATATCATTATCCTCATAAAAATCCAAAAGATCCTACAAATTATTAGAACAAAAGACTGTTGAATATATTAATTCATCACACAGGAATCAATCATGTATCTCTATATCATTAACACAAATAGATAAAAAAAGTATATATTTTATAATATAAAATAGTGCTTCACATATAAGATACTCTTAATTGTAATTCCACTGCATTCCACTATGCAACATGAAGAATTAAAATAAAAAACACTGTCTACCAAACTATGATGCAATAATTTATTCTCTGTCAAAAATTTTAATTTTTACATAATGATTGAGCTCTTTTGAACAATTTGGACATAAATTTTTGCCATATATCATGCTGCTATTTTCCCATGTCTTTTTTGTACGCAGTTCTAACTTTTAATTGCAATGCAATAATTTAAAAACATTTTAACCTGCAGCTAAACTCAATATATTTGGTACAATGCATTTCACTGAAATGAAAGCATAACAGTATGAGCAGCAAGTTTGCATATTTCCAGGCAATGTCAAATGTCACAAATACCTCCCAGCCCACAATGATTTTTTTTTTTTAAACCAGGTACTGGGGATTGAACCTGGGACCTCTTACATGTGAAGCAGGCACTTAACCACTGAGCTATACCTGCTCCACAGACAGGAGATTTTTATTTGTGAAACTTTAGAATAATGATTCTAAAAGGCATATGGGAAACAATAGTTCAAGAATATATGGTTTGATTTTGTAGAAGTAAAGGATAAGGAGGAGAAAGAAGGGGAGAAGAGGCAAAGAAGAAAAAGAAGAGGGGAGAAAAAAAATGAAGAAGCACCCCACCAGATATCAAAATTTATTGAGTTGTATTTAATAAAAATGCATCAGTGTGGTACCAGAACAGAGACATGAGTGAAACAATATAGAGAGGCTAGATATAAGACAGAAGTGACAATATAAATCACTGTAGAAATAATAAAAACGGTCTAAAGGAATTGGCTAGCCAAATATAAAATGCAAAATTATATTCCTACTTTCTAATTTATACACACACACTCAAACTTTGAGCAAAAAAATAAATAAATCTGGAAAGTCTATACTACTTTAGAGGAAAATAGAGATTAATTTCATGACTTCAGAGTTGAAAAAGACTTATTGAAAAAGAAATAACACATAATGTAAAATAAAGTTAAATAAAATAAACATTAAGGGCAAATATTGATGTTTTACATTAAAATTAAAAGACATTATTTTTAAAAAGTGTAAATATAGGGCACAGGGAAAAGAAATTAACAGTGTACACTAATCAAAAAACACTTCCAGATCAAGTAAGACAAAAAGAAAACCCAGTAGAAATAGACAAAGGGTATGAACAGGAAATTCACAAATAAAGAAACCAAATGACCACTAACTTCCAAAATGATGCTCACCTCTGCTAGTAATCATAAAACTATAAAGTAAAACAATAATGTGATATACATTAGTCATTTAAAGGAAGAAAAAAACCCATGATTTTTTCTTGCTTATATTACCATAAATAAGAAACATGAAAGTAGGATCTGTAGCAAATATGATACAATGTTTTCAGCTATTTAATTTTAATGGTGGAAATATATATATCTTTTCCTTTTCTTCTGTACTTTTATGTTTGAAATGATTCATGATTTAAACATATGTGGAAGACCCCCTGAATATGTCTTGGTGCATCTTTCTAAAATGGTAGCACCCTAAAGGATATGTTAAGATAATTTTATTCTTTGCATTAGTCAGAGGTTCTTATTCCCCAAGTTCATTTCTCAAAAGTACTAGTTCTCTATCAGTTGAAAACCTTCTGAACTTTGGCTTTTGTGTGCTGATCCATATTATAGCTCCTTTTCAGATTATAGTAGTCCCACTGAATCTGTATTTTGAAAAATTAATGCCATATCACCTATCCATTTGCTGCAAAATATCATGATATTCAGAGATAATGTTCATTAGCAGCTCATTAATATTCATTTGCTTACTTAAGACCTTGCTCACGGTCAGTACTTACTTCCTTGATGGCTCCTGAAAAGATTAGTTGTCTTTCCATTTGATCTCGTTTATCTACCCTGAACATACCACTCCATTTGTGGGGAGATTAAATAAGCTGTGCTGGTTTGGTGTCCTTCCTTCAAGTGGATGGGATTTTTGAAGTCTTTCTATGAAATCTCTCAGACATTTCAAACACCGGTGTGTCTTGATATATCAGTTTGGATGTCTAATATGGTATCAGGCTTACTATGACCAAAATCAATTACACTTCAGAAAGCCAGGGATTTTTATATGTTCCTCTCTTATCTCCAAGGCTGGATGCATCCAGATTATTTGAAAAAGTTTTTAGCACATGGTAAGCACTCACAATTATTTGTTGAGTGAACTAATTATTTTGGAGGCAGATCTTCAATGCACAACCCCAGAAGCAAAAGGAAGTACCTACTTATGTCTCTTTTTGGTTTCTATCCTGTCTTTCTATAGGCATTGATACACAGTTTATGAACAGATATGGCATCTAGGTTTCAGTGCCTGCATGGAGCTGACAATATTAGTCTTACATTTTGAAAAAAAAAAAGAAACTGTTCAAATGTAGCAAATCTCTAAATGCTTCCAAAGCCTGTGCTTTGATCCTGAGAGTATTTTCAGTAAATTCCCATTTAATTATCCCATAGCCATGGCATGGGTAAGGTAGTATTCTTAAACCAGACAAGCTAAACACATATATCTGTTCTCAGAATTCTCCATATTAATGGAAAGAAAAAAAAAATTCTAAAGCCTAGGAAATCCAAGATCTTTTTATAACAATTCCTCAGGTCAAGGATTGCTTCTCCTACCCCCTCCCCACAACCCCCCTGCTGTTCACACACACAAAGAATAGAGAACACTCTCAAGATGACTTGGCGGTTCCATCTCTAGGTGGAAAACAGGTTGGCAAAATTGCTTTTAAATTCCAAATCACCAGAGACTCAGTTGAACCGAAAACTTTCAGTAAGTGGCCTGAAATTCTCTCTTGTAAAATGATACCTTTAGTCCATACATTTTTCTGGTCTGTTGACGTTGCTAGATTGAACTCATTTATTCATCTACATTTTGTTGAGACTACGTCTTTCTGTCTCAATATTAGCAATGACATTGTGATAATTGTGAAAACAAAAGTATACAACTAGGTGTTGAAGTGTTCAAAGTACTTGTAGTGGACATCAGTTATTTTTGTCAGTCCAGCAGTATCTCTCTTTTTCCCTTTGGGGGACTACCTCTTCCGTCACTTGTGGCCCAAGTGGAATTATTAATTGCAAGGCTAATCCTAGCACCTCTACTCTGAACTTCTGGGACTAGGGGAGGGCATGTAGAGGTCAATTAGAATTTCTTTTGGATGTTTATATCTTGTTAGAATAACACACTGGCAGAAGTCAGGAAGAAGCCAGCCAGTCTGCAGGCAGCATGATGCCTGAATGAGATTCTCTATAAAAATTCCTGATTGAGATCCTTCTTGCTGCTCGCTCTTCTTCCTATTCTTCTCTGAGCCTGGTCTATATTTTCCTTTGGTTTTGCAAGTTACCCAGTTTGGTAGATTGAATTGTACCTGAATTGTTCACCTCTTCCTTCAGCTATGCTCATGCAATGGACTCATCTTGGGCACAATGTGCTTCCCTCAACCTCAACTTTGGTCTGGGCTATATGTATTGCTTTGACCAAATGAGTGTCTTTCTGATCCTTCACTTTAAGAAGGCACTCATATTCCTACTTGCCATTTGGCATCTCTATCATCATGAAGAGAAGAACATGCTTGTGATAACCTGCTGCTCACAAGAGAAGGATCTGATGGAGAAGAGCCACCATTGCAAAGACCAGTCATCTGTGAACTGACCTACCGACAAGTAATAAGAATGTTGCTGTGAATCACTACATGCAATTTATTACATGGAAATATCAGACTCGTATGCCCAGTTCCCTCCACATAAATTGTCTTTTACTCCCTCAAAATAGTTAGGGTTCATTTCAGTTATTGTCACCCATAGAACAGTAATAGAGATGTGGTAACTGATGAAAGCATTATCCTATATTCCCTTCTGATAATATCCAAGAGTTGTTAGAAATTTCTGAGCAGGATTAACATATCCTCCATAATGATATCCTATTTCCAGAGGAGGTAAAGTCTCATTCTAAGGGATTTTCACTACCATCTAAAAAACTTGTTCTTGGTTCTTGAATTGTCAATATTTTCAATAAATGCTTCTGAGGTTGTATTAGTCAGCCAAAGGGGTGCTAATGTGAAATACCAAAAATGGGTTGGTCTTTATAAAGGTATTTATTTGGGGTAGAAGTCCACAGATACCAGGCCATAAAGCGTTAAGTTTCTTCTCTCACCGAAGTCCATTGCTACGTGTTGGAGCAAGACAGCTGCCAGCGTTTGCCAGGGTTCAGGCTTCTGGGGTTCCTCTCTTCCCGGGGCTGCGTTTCTCTCTGGGCTTAGCTACTGGTTCCTCCACAAGGTCAGCTGTAGACGATCAGGCAAACGGCTTGCTTCTCTTCTCCTGGGGCCTTCTTTCCAACATCAAAAGTGCTTCTCAAAAGACTGCTTTAACTCTGTTCTTTGCCTTGCCTTTTATATTCGATTCTCCACCCACCAAGGGGTGGGGCTCAATGCCCTACTGACATGGCCCAGTCAACGCCCTAATCATAACTTAATCATGCCCAGATTAACAGATCAGTTTATAAGCATGATCCAATTATATTTTTGAAATTCATGATTACATCAAACTGTCCAACTGTAACAGAGGTCTACCCTATTACTTACATCAACAATAATGTATTTTACCCTGAAAATTGTGACCATTTTTCTCTAGTTCTGTTCTGATCCAAAATCTCCCTTGGATAGCCATAATTTTAGATGCTAATATAACTGATTGTTACAGATACAAACTCTTGTGACTAAAAAATACAATTATTTTATAGCAAAACCCAAGAACACCAAATGTATGATAAAAGGAAAAACTTTACAATTATTTTTATGGACAAAAATTTCACTAAAGTCAGTGTTCAGGAAATCTCCAAACTCCAGTGGAGATACGTACTGATATGAGTTGTCTAGACCTCTGCTGAGAATGTGCAATCCTCACGTCAGAGTTTGAATATATACGGGAGTCCTAATCATTCTGAGCCAGATGTTTACTCACGCTCCACAGTTTCTTTAGCATCATTTGCCCTATTAAGATAGCCTTTATTCCAAGGGTAAACAAGCTTTTAGAATGTAGTGAGATGTCAGTAGTATTTGTCCAAAAAATGACAAGAGGCAATGAAGGAGATTTTCAATCATTATAAGTTATGATTGTCAGAACTCCAAAACTAAGAGACTTTATCTATTAAAGAGAAGGAGGTGCCCCAATATCTTTGTCAACTTACTTAAACCTGGCAAGGGAACATTGTCAAAGAGAGCAACTGAGTTAAAAAGCTGTAGTGAATACCACTAGCTTGGTATTAGGAATGTGAGTGGCCTTAAGAAGCTGGAAAAGGCAAAGAAACAGATTTTCCCACAGGGTCTCCAGAAAGAAGAGCAGCCTTGCTGACACCCTGATGTTAAGCCAGTGAGACCTATGTTGGACTTCTGATTTACAGAACTTCAAGATAATATTTTTGTGTATTTTAAGCCACTAAGTGTGTGGTGTTTTGTTACTGCAGCAATAGAAATCTAAAACAATTACCATATCAAAAGGAAATTCATCAGTTTCATCATCTATGAAACAAAACTAAAACAACCCAAAATTATAGAAAGAAACAATAAAATTGTTTTTCTCTTGTTTTCCAATTTTTGTGAATGGCACCATCATCTTCCTAATGTCCAAGTCAGAAACTTGGGTTTAAATTTGCCTCCTCCTTCTTCATTACCCCTCACATTCAAACATTCAAGGTTTGTAATATTCTATCTGCTACGTATATATATGCGCACGAAATCTCATGCATATACTCAACTCTCTGCTGAAGCTTTCCTTTCCAATTGCCTCTTCCCTTGTAGGCAGCTCTGTCAGCTATAACATGGATTAAGACCATAGCCTCTTAATTGTTCTGCCTATCTATGATTTTGTTCCCTTTAAATTTCTCTTCTATAAACCTAATTACAAACAGAAAACAGTGGCTTTCCATTCCTACCAGAAAAAAATTACAAACATTTTAATATGGTTTATCAGGTATATAATTACCAGGCCACTGCCTACCTCTCCATTTCCATTCTTAGCCACACCATTTCATATATTCAACTCCAGAAATTCTGAAATTTTCTCCATTTATGAACACACTGGACTCCCTCTTGGCTTCAGGCCTGTATTCTAGCAATTCTCTCTTTCATAAACACTTATCATCCCCACTCCATTCCGCCCCACCCTCTTTATCTACTTCTGCCTCAAAAACTTTTCATATGTGCTCACACAGCACTTTTACCCCTCCAATGTGGCTGAATTGTAATTTTCTTTTGGAAGTCCCTATTCAAGTCTTTTTGTCCATGTTTTTCTACTGGATTGTCTATTTTATGTTGATGAATAGGAGTGTTTCTAAAATATATTCTGAATGTGAAGCATTTATTAATTATGAGTGTTGCAAATATCTTCTCCCAGTCTATGATTTGCCTTTTAATTTTACTTAGTATTTATTTTTTGATGAACATAATTCAAATGTCAGTGTAGTCCAGTTTGTCTTCTTTTTTCTTTTATGGTTAGTGCTATTTGTTTCCTATTAAATAAATATTTCTCTACCCTAATGTCATGATGAAATTCCTGCATGTTTTCTATAGACATGTAGCTCCTCTTTGGTGGGGTGAGAAAACTGATTTACTCTCCCAACACAATGACACTATCAAAATCATTCTAAGCTGCTACCTTTGACATCATTAAGTCCTTGATTCTCAAACATTAGTGTACATTAGAATCACCTGATTGTTGGACCCTGCCCCCCCCCACCCCGAGTTTCTGACTCATTATTTTTGATGTGTAGCGTGATAATTTGAATTTCTGACAAAGCTATAGGTGATGCTAATGCTGCTTGTGTGGGGCCATACTTTGAGGACCACTGCTATAAGGGAAAAATGGTGCCAAATTTCAGGCTCACCTCTAAAGTTTCGTCTTCCCTTATGCCTTGGCTGTTCAATTCATCACTGACTGTGTGTGTGTGTGTGTGTGTGTGTGTGTGTGTGTGTGTGTGTGTGTGTGAGATGTTATCCAGAAATCCTTGTTGTTCTCAAGGGATAATGTCTGGTCCAAAAGAACCTAGTCAACCATAGCCTGTGTGAAGTTTTCCTTTTAGTTTTTTATAAAAGTGGAGAGGAGTAGAGGAATAAGTGAATTAATTAATAAAAGAATTGGTGACTGACCTCCTAGTAATAATCTTTTAGAATTTGGCAGGGGATGTTTGGGAAGAATGTTTACCTGACTTTCCTTTCTCATATCCTTCTAACACTGATGTTGTATAGTTGATTTACACCAAGAGACTCAGCTGTGACCCCTACTTTGGAATCACTTCTGACCCTTATTTAGTATGAATCAAAAAAGCCCTATTCCTGAGACTTACTAATTTACAATTACTATTTTCATTTTCATTTTCATCCTTATAATTTAGCAGTCCATTTCTCAGGGTGATCATGTAGATGAATTCCTGATATTTCCTTCGTACTTGTACTACTTGGTGGTTACTCTTGGAGATCAATCTCCCATCAATTACTCCTTTGTATTTTAGACTCCAGTTGGATTCCTGACAAGGATATATAACTACTACCTGTCTTTCTTTCTTTCAGTTTGATAAGGTTATGACTCTCTTTCCTGAGTACAGTCTTGACTAGCAGGTCACAGTCCCTTTCTACTTTTAGGTAACTAGTAATTACTTGACTCTTTCCCTACAAGCCAGGTCCCAATTTCTCTAGGACTTGCAGACTCACAGCACCAATACGTTTTTCATAATAAAGAATTTTTACCTTTATTTCCAGATGTAGAGTTTTTTCCACTTGAAGGCTTCATTCAAGACTCAAAGAAAAATAAAATAGTCTTTTAGTTGTTTTGTTTTTAAATTTCCAAATTCTTTCTATGAAGTAATTAGTACTTAAACAGCCTCAAATTGTTCCTGTTGTGAATATTGCTGACAGAGTAAATTCTATATTATCTTAATTGGAATGGGGTCTAATTATCAGTACTCTGCCACACAGCTAAATAGATTTTTTTAAATAAGGATAACAGTGCTATGAGTTATTTTCATGGCTAATTCTCTCAGTGTCTCATTAAAACAGGTAAATATAAAAAGGAGTATCTCAGAAAGTAAAATATACATAAGTTGTTTACATACCATAATGATTTACATGAAAACAAGGTGAGCAATATCTTTCTGGATAAAATATTTCCAGAATAAAAAAATATCACTTTATTGGTGAACACATAAAAGTTTTCAGGTTATGAAAGTTCAGGTTACTATTCTTAGAAATAGACAATTCATAAACTGAAGAGTAATTAAACAATAAACCTATAATCAGATCCTAGGTATCTGATTAAAAAAAAAAAAAAAATATATATATATATATATATATTGCATTCACTTATTCTAAAAGATAGTTGTTAAGCTTCTGGTTTAGGAAGACACTGTGCTAGGTTCTGTGGAGTAACAAAGGATAAACTAGCAACTTAACTTTTCTCATAGAAATTTACAGTCTGATGAGTGAGATAAGCCACATATAAAAACAAATATTGGTAAATTCATACCACAAACCTAACATATATTAAGTTTCCAAAGGACAAATGTACACAAATGCAGAATTCAAATAGAGTCTAAATTCCAAAGGACAATTGGATGGTGACTGACTAATCTCCAATTATAAATTGGAAAACATTGTGAGTGACAAAAGTTAGATACAGTTTGGGATCTAGGGAGTCTGAAAAATGGAGAGATAATTGTTCTTTGGACATCAGAAACATGCTCCTGTTGATGTAGAATTTTCACTGATCCTTGAAGCATGGACAATGTTTAGACTAATCAAGGAAGGATATGAATAAAGAAGTAATGTACAGAAAATAGTGAGTTTTTCTGTTTCAGTGAGGACAGTTTCACTTAAGTGAAATACTGATAGTTAATGGTTGAAAGATGCATTGGGTTCTATCAAGGAGGATCTTGCATATCTTATTTTATTTTGAAGAAACAGTTATATGGTAGAAAGTTGTGAGCTGAGAGAAGTAAGACACATAAGCTGGACAAGCTAATCAAACAAGAATATCCAAAATTACTAGGAGGGAGGAGGACTGAAAGGCAAGAATAACAGATTTGGAAACTATTTCTATTGTTGATGAAATTAGGTAATACCACTAAAGATAATCAAGAAGAGGCAATTTACTAAGAGAATTAGTAAAACTGAGGAGGTATTTGATACTATTCACCTATTGTAAAGTAGAATTTAAGGGTAATAATTAAAAAATAAATCCAAGATTTCTATATTGGACAACTAGACATGGAATTGAATACAAAGTCAAAGTTGGAGGATAAAATGATAGGCTTAGATTTATGTGATATTCATTATTTGATGAAATTCCAAAATTGTGAGTTTGCATTTCTATTGAAGATTTGGAAATGCAGTAATGGATTTGAGGACTGGTTGAAGCTCAAGGACCGCACTGAGTAATTTTTCACAATTAATAGATTGGCAAAAAAGATATCTCAAAAGACAAAGAATTTTCAGGAATTCCCACATTAAGAGAGCCTAGGAAGATGATAAATTTGAACTACAGTCAGATACAAAGTAGTAGATGCAAGAGAAGTAGGAAGAACATTAGAAGAATACAGTATCATAAATAATAATGTTTCAAGAGGAAAGATAACTTTATGAAATGCTGCACAGAATTGCACATATCTTGGAGAATAAGATTTGAAAGAGACCATTAAATTTATTTAAATGAAAAAAATATTGATTACTTTTGAGAAAACAGTTGTGCAATACAGTTGACCTATATTTGGGCATCTATGCAGCCTAGGTGAATATTTTATAGATAAAATAGATGATTAAATATTTAACATTTTAATTCCACATACAAGAGCTCCCTTAACTGCTTTCTGCTTTACCAATTTACTAAATAATCTGAAGTTTTATTTTCCTTTTTAAAACATGCTAACTGATGCCCATGACCTATTGATGCTTATCAATTTTCCTTTCATCTACAACTGCTTACAAATATTCACTTGTTTGTTCACAAAATTGTATAAACAATGAGATAAAATGAGAACGATGTAAAAGGAAAGGTGTTGTTCTCTCAATTAAATCCAAGGTGAACATGAAGAAAAAGCAACAGAATTGAGTCATTATAATAATGCCATTATTTGATGCCTAAGTAAGACTATTTTAGCAGTGAGTAAGTAAAATTCAACAGTTATATTGCTTCACAAGTGTCCTTAAGTACTTTCTCCCTAAAAACCAAAACAAATGAAAATCCTTAAAGTTGCACTAGACCTGTGTCTACTACAAGGGAGAAGATGTAAAACAGTAATCACTGGACACATAAAATGTTTGATAAATACATATAAAAATATATAAATGCATATATATTTATACATTTAGGTTAAATACACGGTTTAAGGTAAAATACACCGTACTTTAACATTTTTTGTTTTCCAATTCTGCACCATGGCTTTTTTTAGGCTACCACTTGAAGTGCGAGTGTTTTGGGTAAATTCTGTAATATTTGGTATAATGAGTAAGTTTTGTTGGAAATTAAAGAAAAACTCATAAGATCAATACCAGCAAGATAGAGATGTTAATAGTCTTGTAGTTTCCCATTCATCCCCAAGAGATGTGTTACAGGGCCACGGTGTTTTCTAAACTTGGAATGAGTACCCTTTCTAAAGGTAGGGCCCTTTCCCATTGCAGGTTATACTTCTTTTAGGGTTTGCAAGAGAGAAGCTTTTCCATTTGGGGGATAAACAGATTTTTACTTTCTCCAAGTATCTGTCATCTGTTTATTGGAGTTGTCTGAGGAAGCCAGTTCCCCCTATGCTTGGAGATCTTAGGTACTGTGGGGAATTACAGTTTCAATACAAGTTTCTGGGAAGTATTACCTAGTTCAACTTTCTCTGTTGCTAGGAGAAAACAGTGATCTCCAGGAAATCAGGTAGCTACGAGGCCAGGAAACTCAAGATGAGATGAGGTTCATTTTCAAACTGTCTTGAAAATTATGATCTCTTAGATCTAACAATATCAAATAAGAAGTTGTCTACCCTAATGTGTTATTTTACCAAATATCTGAATTTTTTACCATCTTTTCAAAGAGCTTCCACTCCTTTTCATTTCATCTTTTTTGACTGAAAGATAGTATTATTTGTTAAAAGCAGGCCTGTATATTTTGGAGGAAGGATGAATAATCTACAGTCAACCACTTCACATTATGAGATTGTGTTTCAAGCTGTCTTTAAAATGATTCCTGATATGGTCTCAGAATTTTCTCCATTTGTTTGCCCTAAATATGTTCATTTTCTCACTTTACCAAACCAGTCCAGTATAACTTACATTGAGCATACTATAAATATCTTAGGAGTGAATGAATTTATAACATACTTCATGCCATTTGAGCAAGAGAATTTTGTCATAGAGAATGCTTGTAATTTGCACTATTGCTGAATGAGGTAAATATAACCAAACAAATGAATTATATGAATAGATTTTTGTTACATTATAATTTGCAGCTGGATAGTTATATGATGGGGCAACTAATACAGTTCTTTGTTTAAATCATATTTGATTAACACCTCTAATGTGTAAACACCATCATCAAAGTCGAAAATGCCTGTGCTACTTTACCTCACAGCCTCACTTACGTTCTATCAATTCAAAGCAAAGAGCTCGACAAATGCCTAAGTCCAAAGCTTCTCATTTGTGATCAAACATTGTGAAAGAAATTACTAAATGTATCCCCTCAAAACTACATTAACAAGTCTATAGTCCCCAGAGTTATTCACGATATCTAAATTAGGGGAGGAACATTGTTAAGTTGATAAATATTTACTACTGATTGTAGTGTGGGCAACGTGATGCTTTGTTGAGAACAAATATAATTCTTTTTAAATTGCCTTAACAGTATAAAGTGTACAATGTCAATATATTCCTAAAGTTTATTCTGCCAGTATCCTGGGTATGCCAGCAGATGAAACTTATTTGTCCCTTATTATTATTAGGTAATTTGTCATTTGAATGCAGGGCAACCCATATCACAATAATTACTTTTTATAAAATATCATGGTTTAGCAAGCATAGGACTCCCCTAGCATACTGATCATTCTTCCCAACATCCAGATCTCCTGTCTGTCTTCTTCACCTCAGTGTCTCCTTCACTTCTCAATGTATTCTCTCTGCAGGCATGGATATAAGAAGCTGAAAAGATGATCTCTAACCTGTCAAGTAACTCTGACTTTCTAAACCTTCTTGAGAATTTGAAGGTTTCTTGGTGAAAAAAAAATAATGTATGTAATTTATCCAAATGCAAAGTCTACAGTTTACTTATATTCTGAGGAAAAGGAGAGAGTACATGTTGACTAAAATGACAAAGCAACAGAAACTATAAAGTATTCTAGTGTACCTGCTGCTTCTCTAAACCCTATATTCTGTCACTCTTCACCTGGAGATTTTTAGTTTCACTCTTGCCAAATTTTTAAATAATTCAGATTAGGACATTTATATTTTAATGAGATTTCTAACCCATGTGGTTGTGTGTCTATCTGAAACTGTAATATGTGTTTATCTGAAATGTCTGATATGCTATATATGCTTACCTTGGATGCTATTTAATATACAGGATCCAAATACCAGGCAATTATTACACTTTACAAAAAAGCCATATAACTATGGCTAGAAACAAAGAATCTGAGATCAATAAAATTTATGAAAATTAGAAGTTTTTTTCTTTTCCATATGAAAGTGCACTAGTCACAGATTTAAAAAATATAATATTTTGACCCTGCAATTTCAGTTACAGTAATATGGTACGATAGAAAGATTGTACCCAGTTTTACTAACGTACACAAGAACATTTTGTAGAATGGTATATTAGTCAGGGTTCTCCAGGGAAACAGAATCAACAGGAGATATCTGTAAATAGTATGAGATTTTATAAGGGTCTCTCACATGACTGTGGC
>JAQZBX010060492.1:0-17295 GCA_029593785.1 Cabassous unicinctus | reverse complement strand
TTTTTACCAGTCAATTATTTGCATCATTTGAATCAAGTGGATCTTTTTTTATTGTTTGCTTTTCTGTTTCATTTCATTACTTTTCTTCCTTGTTTGGAAATTTCACATTTGACCCTTCATTTTTGGTGATCAATCACCCTATAAATTTTAACACCTATCTTTACCTTAACCAAAAATATAGTTTTGCTCCAGTGCTTTAGTTTTATTTCACTCCTACAATCATGTTTTAGTTGTTGTTTTATACAGCAGTGCATATGTTTGCCACTTGCCTTGCTTAACGTTCTTTCTGCATCTATACTTTCTTTCTGTAATGATATTTCTTCTTTCTGAAGCAACTTACTTACAAATGCTTTTAATAAAATCTGTTCTGAGTAAACTCTCTTTTTTATCTGCAAATATCTTTATTTTGCTCTCATCTGTAAAAAGTGGTTTACTCAGTACAGATTTCAAGGTTGATAGTACTTTTCTCTCAGACTTTGAAGATAATATTTCACTCTTTTCTGGCTTCCACTATTGCTATTGAGAGTCAGCCATCTGTATAATTTTTAGCCCTTTTGAAGTAATCTGTCTTTTCTTGCAAATGCTACTCGGATTTCCAAAATTTATTTTTTGTTCTGCTTTTTCCCAATAAGGGCTCTGATATTGGATTTCTGTTCATCTTTTAAAATTGTGATCCATTTATTAGTCTTCCTAAATCTGAAGATTTATATCTTTCATTCATTTTGGAAAAATGTCTGCCATTTTCTCTTTAGCAATTGCTTTCTTCCAATTATTTCTATTGTCTCCTTAGAATTAGGTCCTCTAGCCATCATGTCTGTTAATATCATGTTCATGCATTCCATTGACAATTTTCTTTCTAATTGATGTATTATCTTCCACATATCCAGGCCAAAAAATTTTATTTCAATAATTATATCTTTGATTTCTTGTTTTTATATATTGTCCTTTCTCAAATATTCCAGTTCATTAAAAAAAAATTTTAACAAATCAATTTTATTGATACATATTAATAAAGCATAAATCCATCCAAAGTGTACAATCAGTGGTATTTGGTATAATCATGTAGTTGTGCATTCATCACTTCAGTCATTTTTAAAGCATTTTCATTATTCTAAGAAAATAATAATAAACAAAAAATAAACAAAACTCATCACCTCTCAATCTTTTTATGCTTCCCCTGCTGAAAATAGTTGCTATTCTGTTACCTTCTCTCTAATATTTTTGTATTTACATTGCATAAAAACATTCTTATATGTATGCAATATCACCCATACTTGTATTTTACATGAGGTTTCACTAGGTTATACAGTCTCATGTTATGTTTTTTGGGTGTCTTTCTAGTAATGTACATGACCTTAGAATTACCCTTTCAACCACTGTCAGACCCATATAATAGCTCTGCTAGTTACACACTCTATGATGTGCTTTCACCATTTCTATTCATTTCCAATGGGTCACATGACAAGTCTGTATTCAACTTCTTAGGGACTGCCAAACAGTCCTCCACATTGGCTGTATCATTCTACGTTCCCACCAACAGTGAATATACATTCCTATCTCTTCACATCCTCTCCAACATTTACACTTTTCCAACTTTTTAATAGTGGCCAAACAAATAGGTGTAATGGTATACTTTTCTTTAAGATATTTTAATATCAGTTTCATTTCCTAAAGCATATTTAAAATATTTTATAAGCTACTCTTCAATATGTATAGCCTTTGTGAATCTTATTTTGTGCTCATTTTTTTCTGCTGACGCTTGCACATGGTGGTTTGTTTCTTGATGTATTTTTAAGTTTATGATTGCTAGGCCTTTTCTCAGAACAAATAGAACATCTATTTGAAACTTTAAAGCCTATATTTAAAGCACAGTACCTCTTTGGAGGCACTTTATTTTATATTTCTATTTCTCTCATGCACAGGAGGCAGTTTCAACCCAAGGTCATTTCAGATTCAAATTTTGGCTTGAAGTTTGTCAGGCCAAGCATGTTGTTTGAATTCAGGCACTCACTTACATGACTGAGAGATTTTGATTAGGAATTCTTAGTTTTTACCCTATTTGCTCATTTCTATCCTAACCCAAAGGCTAAACAGAAAGGTATCTTTACCATCTCTCTCTAAAAGTCATTTAAGTTTTTTGACTATTGTGGGTATAACTTCCAGAATTTTCAACTTTATGTGGACATCTCTTATTAAACCCCCAAAGTTGTGTATATGGGCTATTAAGTCCCAAGTTCTAAATTACCAGAGATTGGAAGATGCACACAGGATAAACACTGTCTAAAGAGAGGATTAGCTCTTTGCATTTTGTTCTTTCTTTTTGATGATATCATAATGACCTTAAAGATTTCATTTATGCAAACATACACAGGCACAAACACATCATAATAATTTTTAGATGTTCTATCTTAGGAAGCTTCCTTTTGCTATCAAGTCCGTTATATTACAGGGAATAGAAATCAACTATTTGATTCTTGAAATCACAGTTTTAGTAACACATCACAATCAAGCTTATAGATGATTAATGATCTTTTCACATAATAAAAACCTTTACCTTTAAAAGCGCATTTCCATGTTTTTCTGAGACATAGTAAAATGAACAGAACAGTGGATATAGTGTTCTTTCTGTTTCTAAGTTTTTCATAATTAAAAACTTTGGTGCCCCAAAGCACTTTACCATGAAAGTAAAACAACAACCTACACAATGGGAGAAAATATTTAGAAATCACTTATCCAATAATGGTTTAATATCCAGAATACTAAAAGAAATCCTTCAACTCAACAACAAAAAGACAAACAACCTAATTTAAAAAAGAAAAATGGGCAAAAGGCTTGAATAGACATTTCCACAAAGAAGATATACAAATGGCCAAAAAGCATATGAAAAGATATTCAACATTATTAACCATTAGGGACATGTAAATCAAAACCACAATGACATATCATCTCAAACCCACTAGAAAGGCTACTATTAAAAAAAAAACAAACAGAAATTTACAAGTGTTGGAGAAGATATGGAGAAATAGGAACACTCATCCATTGTTGGTGGGAATGTATACAGATTGGAGTTCCTCAGAAAGATAAGTATAGAATTACCATAGGACCTGGCAATCCAACTACTAGGTAGATTCCCAAAAGAATTGAAAACAGGGACTTGAACGGGTATTTGCACACCAATGTTCATAGCAGCATTTTTCACAACTGCCGAAAGATGGAAGCAACTCAAGTGTCCATCAACCTATGAATGGATAAATAAAATGTGGTATATACATGCAACAGATATCATTCAGCCATAAAAAGAAATGAAGTTCTGATATGTGTCACAACATAGATGAACGTTGAAGGCATCTTGTTGAATGAAATAAGTCAGACAAATATTGTATGATCTCACTGGTATGAAATAATTAGAATAGCAAACTTGCAAAGTCAGAATCTAGAATATAGGTTACCAGCGGACAGGGTAAGGGTAAGGAATAGGAGGCTAAGGCTTAAAATGTACAGTGTTTTCTTTTCAGGATGATGGAAATGTTTTGGTAATGGATGGTGTTGATAGTAACACAACACTGTGAACATAATTAACAGCACTAAATTACATATTTGAGTGTGGCTAAAAGGGAAAATTTTAGGTTTTATATTTGTCACTAAAAGAAAACGTTTTTTAAATCCATGGAACTTCACAGCACAAACAGTGAACACAAGATAAAACATAAACTATGGTTTATACCACAATTTAAAAAATGTTCTTTAATCCATTTAACAAATGTGCCACAACAATGTAAGATGTTAATAATAAGGTGGTATATGGGAACCATACATGTTATGTATACTATGTCTGTAAACCCACAGCTTCACTAATACAAATCAATTTTACCTTTTAAAGTGCATTTCTATGTTTTTCTGAGATATGTAAGCAAATGAAATGAAAACAGTGGATCTAGTGATCTTTCTGTTTCTGAATTTGCTCTAATCTTATTTTCTGTTTGTTTTGAGACTATACCTATAAAATAAAGGAACAAAATAGTTTTTCTTCTCATTAATAGAGCTAGTAATTGACCCAGCAGACCTGGTCTACGTAGCCTGGATGATGTAAAATATTCCAATGTAGAGCTCTGGAGACTCAGAAATGAGATGAATGCACACAACTGGGATATGAAGATGAGCCCAGTCTGCCCAACATTCGTACCAAAATCCAGAGGGCAACATCAGAGGCTGAACAGGTTGAGAAAACAGATATTAGAAACCTAGGTAGGCACTGAAGTACTTCAATTTGAGTGTAAGTGATCCCAGTAGGTCAAATTCTGTGGTATGAGGCTGGTTCATATGTCAGCCTTACCAGGACATGTGGAAGTGTCAATAAGCAAGGGACACCCAAATGATCACCAAGGTCTTGAACAGTCCAAGATTCTACTATTTTCATTTTTAAGTTTTTATGAGATAGAGAGGAAGGACATTTAATCAAGAGAGGTTAAATTGAGTAGTTGAACAATACCAATCGAATGCTATTAAGAATGGCCATTTAGCAAAAGTTTGGTAATCACCTTTTCTTTGTTGACCTGTTTTATATAATAACCTAGATTTGGGCAAAACATTCCATTAAGGTACAGAAGGAAATATTGAAACTTTTATTTCTATTTATTTTGATGGTATCCTTCTTAAAGAATTTCCATTCCCGTGTAAGTTTTACAATACACGTAATTTGTTACTCAGTAGTAAATATATCCTTTGATTTGTTCATTCATTTGCTCAACAAATGTTCAGCACTTTCTAAGTCTCAAACAGTGTTTTAGCCCGGAGGATATGACAAAAATGCCAAAATCTCTGCTCTCATGGAGGTTACATGAGGTGAGACAGAAAATAAACAAATGAATATATAAATAGACATCAAGTGATGACACATGACATAGGTAAAACAAAACAAAAACAAAAGCAAACACTCACACAGGACAGGACTAGAGCAAGACAGAGGGAAAGGTGCTAATTTAGAAGGGAGGTCAGATAAAGCCTCTTTGGACCTGTGCCTGAATGATGTAAGGTAGAGAATCAGGCTTGAGGCAGGACTGCCCAGAGGAGGTGGAGAATAGGGAAGAATATCTGACTGAACCTAGGAACTCATACATGGGAAGCAGGTGCTCAACCACTCCAGCTACTTCTGCTCCTCAGGACATTTGCTTTTATTCTGAGTGAGAAGGGACACTATTGGAAGGATTTTAGCATGTGGTCTTAGTTTTCTGATTTACATTTTAAAAGGATCACTCTGAATTCTGTATTGCAAATGGATTTTAAGGAACAGTAGTGGAAGTAAGGAGAACAAGAAGCAGGGCAGCTATTGCAGAGCGTGGGCAAGAAATGGAGGTGGCTCTAAGATAATACATAAACAAACAGCACACGTTGCAGAGCTGTATATTTTTTATAGAGTTGGACCATCAAATAGGCTTGAAAGCCACTCTAATGAAAGATTCTTAGAATAGGATGGTGATTTCAGTGCAGACTAGAGCAGCTATTTCCAAATACCTTTGGAGCTGTCAATTCACTGCTTAGAATGATTTTTTAAAAGATATGCAAAAAATATAAAGACATGCATAACAAAATGCAACCATAGGTAAGCAAGTGGGATATATTTTCATTTTAGAGGTTTAGCTTTATCCTACTTAGATGTCTAAAAATTTATCAGGGCACAGTCTATACTCACAGAAAGGTTCATAAAGAGTTGTGGAATAAAAGGCAAATTTTATTTTTTAAACCAAAGGGAAATGTGTGGGGAGAAATACATGCTTTGTCTTCTAAGGATCCCTGGCACAAATCAGGGGATGTGGCCAGTTGTAAAGTGTGGGCCATGGGCCAAGTCAGATCTAAATTTGTTTCATGTCTACTGCATTAGAGCTATTTACTCTTGCACAAGTTAACCTCCCTGAGCTTCATTTTTCACCATCCCTCAAACTGGGTTGTCGGGAATAATGTTCTTATATGAAAATCGTGCAACACAATAGAAGCGGCTATCTTATGATAATATTATTATCATTGTTAATACCATTCCCCTGTTAAAGTAGCAATTCTCAGAGAGGTAAGCCAAGTGAGTGGTCTCAGTCTACCGTGGGCCATACCTGAGAATAAAATGACGTTCTGTGTAAAATGTTTCAGGCTAACATACAAGAGTGCTGCAGATCCAGCATCCCCTGTGCAAAATCACAAGACACGAAACCCTGTTTCCGAGTCTCAGATAAGCGTTCTGTAAATATAATTGTGACTTCATGCTTCCTAGAAATGGCCCCACTCCTTTGGATGAGAAAAGTGCTTATAAAGAAATGTAAAGTTTCTCAGACCTCTGATTTCTCAACCAAGAATTTTTCCAGACTATCTTTTTTATTGTTTCCAGAACATTTGCCACATAATATACTCTAGCCAAGGGGCAAACATTTATTGCAGCAAAATTAAATTTCACTAATGTATGTTTTATTTCAGGGGTTTCTTCACATTTCGGGATTTCTTCATGCTATTTAAGAAGTTCTTTATGTGGTAGAAAGAAAGGTAGGAGTGGAATCTAAAAACCAAAGTGAAAACTGGGTCCCCATTGCATACATGTGTTCCTTTCAATTCTGTAAGCTTTATTTTCTAAAATGAAAACAGTAACACTTACCTAACAATGATCTTGAAAAGACTGAGTAAAGTAAAACTGAGGTGTATAGCTACTTGTTGAACCAAATGATACTATCATTGTTCAGCTAATAATTACTGCATATCAACAATTTCAATCGGTCAACCTAATTATATTTAAGCAAAACTATTACGCAAATTCCAAATCAAGCAAACCAAAATGAAGTATGAGGGCTTGGTTATTAGCATCAAGTTTTACCTATAATCCTTTCTTATTAATAAAAATGATGGCTATGATTTATTGAGAATGTATTATGTGTCACATGCTGAAACTCCCTATCTCAGTTACACCCCCAAACAACACTATGAGTCAGGAAAAGTGACTCATTTTACATCCCAGAAGAGAAAAGTGAGGAACAAAGATGTAAATCCACATGCCAAAGGCCACCCAACTTGTAAATGGTCAAGTCAGAATCTTAAACCTAGGTAATCTGACACCGGAGCCCAAATTCTTACTGATTATACCTCACAGCCTCTATAGCAGGTTCAATTACAAGGACAAAGAGAACTTATTTTTAGATGCTACAGTCTGAGCTGGCAGTTAGTCCTCTATCCAGTTCCCTGCTGCTTTTCATGAACTGTTCCTAGAATTGAATTAAACTCTGCTCATCTCAAGTCTGCTTCTATCCATATACAAAGTAACGTCACCTGCCATCCATCCACACACCCCCTCCTGCCAGCACCACAGAGCTTGATATTCTTTGCACAAATGTATAAAGTCATTTGAGTCCCTTAACCACAAAAGAATGGTCTTCCCATTTAAAAATTTCATTAAGAAATGCACCCTGAAGCTAGGATGTGATGAGCTCAGGTGATGCATAAATCCACAGAGGCAGGAAAGTGCTGGAAATAGGATGGACGATACTTGCTCTAGAAATGTGAGGAGCAAGGTTTAGTAGAATCTGTCTGTAAGAGCAGTGTAAAGAGACTCTTGGTGATGGCCTAAAGCTCCCATTGCTTCAGGAGACTGTAATTCACAAGTTCAATAACAAAGGCCATAGGCTGAAGCTAAAAATATGAGGAGGAAAGGTAAAAGTCTCTAAGGGTAATTAACCCAAGTTCAAGGATGTTAGCTGTCTGAATGGGAAGGAGTGGGATTTATACCAAGCAAAAAGCAGGTTCTTCTGCTCGATGCACTTTATTCACCAATTCCTGAGACATCCTGTTTCAAAGAGAGCAAGAGTTTATTTGCTTGTGCATAGCAAAGGAGGTCAGTGGCCTAAGGGCTCAAAATCTACCGCCCTGAACTGAATCTTGGTAGTTTTATAGAATCCAGGTTTATCAGTTTATGCTAATGGGTAAGAGGGGTGGTGCTGGCTCAGTTTCCTTCATTAATAAACATTAAGGGGCTGAACAGCATGGGGGGGGGTATGTTCAAGACAGGGGTGAGTCACAAGATTATTACAATCATAAGACAATCATCAGAAATCAAGGCATCTGGGGATAGCTGCGTACAGAACTAGGATCAGTTACAAGGTGTTTCTTAATGGATTTCAAACACAGTAGGGCGGAGTGGTTACCATTTCAATAGAAATTCATATGCAAGGGTAAGGTCAATCTGGAATAGTCATCACAATGGCAGGTTGTAGTTGGAAATAACCATATACAAAGGGAGAAACTGGTCTAGCCAGTTTCAGTAAATTCAGATATTAACATTTGTCTATTTTATACTATCCTGGAAGTGAAAAGGCATCTATATAATGACTCAGTAATCATAATTATTTGTTAATTCTTAATCCTTGGTTACAGTTTGGAGAGCAGGGGATATCTTCTCATGTTTCTTGGTAACCTGAACTCCTTTAGTAACAGGAAAAGGTGAAAGGCAGATGGATTTGTATTTCACAATTCCTTCTTGATTGGTGCTGAATACAATTATACAGGCTAAATTAAGACTAATTTCGCCATCTCTAGTCTAAACCAATTCAAAATCAATGGTCCTCTGCGCTTCCCCCCAAGGGGGAAATGGAAGACAAGAGAGGCTGGCTTAGCAAAGTAGGTCATATGTGTCTGTGCTCCAGAGTCCGCTCCTCTATCCATCAAGCTCATAGGCACAAACAAATGAATAACGGAAGGAACAGCTCTGTGAATGGTTCCTGATTACAGCACTAGGCATTGTTGAGAAAGGAAATGAAGTCTGAATAAGGAAGAGATTAGAGTTCCTCCACCAGATGCACTGGGGGTTTCCATGCTTCCTATTCACTTTCCCCAGATTTCTTTACTTCAGCACATAGAACAATTCTATCCTATTAGAGAGCTCCCACTCTTCCTCTCCTCTCTCTGACAGGTGGTTTATGGATATGCTAATATCCATGAGAACCCCCCAGTAGAATAGTATAGATACATATTCCTTGGCCTCAGGCACAGAGATTCCGACTGGGTCAGTTAGGGGTGAAAACTAAAAATCAATATTTATCAAGCATCTCAGTGATTCAGATGCTGGCAATTTGTGGACCACACTTCTAGAAACAACACTTGGGGACATATATGTGTTTATATATATACATACATACACTTGATATTTATATTATGGGTATTGAGTGTTCAGTATTCAACATAAATAATATTACAGGAAAGTCCCCTATCCTCACCTCCACACTGTCCTCAAGATTGAAGCACCACTGACTATGTCAATCACAAATGATAAGTCTACAATAGCAAAGGGAATTTGCTTCTTAGTTAAGCATTTGGACATTTTTAATGCAATTTACAACTGAACATTAAGCATGCTTTCTAAATTACCTTACCTATTAGCCAACTGCTGAATATTAATTGTTGATATAAATGTTGACACTCAGATTTAACCCAAGATTTTTATCTAGGGAACATTTTTTTTTCATAGTTTATTGGCTTAATATGGTAAAAGCATTTACTCTTCACTATTCTCTGTTTATTTTTAAAAAGCAATTAATGATTCATCATGAAAATATTTTTAATTAAAATGCTTTCTCAGTCCCAACTTCAGAAATATATGAAATGAAACAAAGCAAATTAATGGTGAGAACTAAAAGAAAAGTTTTGACATCTCAGATAGGCATCATTCATGATCTATATTAGTTTGTGAGTCACTATATGAAAATAAAACTAGGTGAATGGTAAATATGGAACAGGTTAAAAAATGAGAAAGTCTTAGATGAGCTCTTGTAATTTCATTTGAAAATTTAGGAAAAATTTTGTTTCAAAACATACTTAAAATCCACATATAGTTATGTGTTTGAAAATCTGTTACAACCCAACTCATGAAGGGAAGAATTTGGTGAGGCCATGAGACCAAAGAACACACCTGGCATTTAGCTTTATTGGGACTTATGACAGGAGAGAATCTCTGATGGCAGCGATTAGGAAAATGAAGGTGGTGCTCTGCAAAGAGATGTGAAAATGAGGGGTGATATGTAAGTGGTTTTAGAACAAGGACCTTCCATAGGGTATGAGAACAGAGTATCTGCTAAGGTCATGTGAAGCATACACGTGGGCCCTGGTGATGTTTTCTGTACGCTCGTAGGAAGGACATTTACCAAGGACAATTACTGCTTTGGGATGATTATAGTTTATGATACCATCTATCATTCTCTAACCTCTGGGGAGGGTTGCTAACCCTTAACTTATGTCTAGGTCATGCAGGTGGCTATGTGTTGAGGACTTGGGGAGGGCTGGGGTCTCCACAATCCACCCCCATGTAGTGGCCTACATTGACCATAGGACAAACATTGAATCCACATTCCACAGAATATTATAGAAGTGATCAGGAATTCGTACACAACATTGAACATTAATGAGGGCAGAGGTCCCACCTTGTGACACAGTAGAAATATCTAAAGCCATCCTATTTTGTAAACCTACCTTTTATAGTTGGATAGTTACTTTGTTTAGTAAGGAAATTGCTACTTTGGAGTCATTAAGGACTTGAGCAGTGTGACTGGCTAAAGCCATAATGTGTTTTTCAGTGACAATTGCAGCACCACCTGGTACAAAAACAGCCAATGGGTAGAATCACCAGGGAGCACATTTTACTCTATATCTAGGCTTGATAGTAAAATTACACAACTCAGCGGGTAACCACCTCACACTATGGATTCCCTCTTGTCGTTCCATGCAGACAGAGGTGATGAGGTCTAGGGTGACAGATTCAGCCGTTAACCATCCTAAACCATCATATGCAGCATATCCTAATAAAGGCCTGGGATTATTTACCTGTTCCCTTACAAGGGAAAAAATATAATTATGAGTCTTATTGTAAGACGGCAACTGAATCTCAGTTTTAAATGAGAAGATCTTGTTCCAAACTTATTGATGGGTCATATTCTGCCATGCCAGCAAGGTGTTCCATCTGTCCAATTTGCAGGAATTATGGTCCAAGGAAGGCCAGTAGCACCCAAGGATGGTATGTCTGTGCAAACCCAACATTGGGCTCAATTCTGGGCATGGGTTACTGCTGAAGCCCCCTCTAGAGAGGTATTGGCTAGGACACTATGTGCGAAAACAGAGATGTTTAGGGATCTAATAGTATACAAGCAACATTTCCATTAGTAGATAACAAAGTAGTCTGGGACTTTCAAACTGCACCTTGTGACCAAGGTCTTTGGCAGGCTTTATTCTGACCAGCTGTTTTCCCTGTTTCCTATACTAACCTGCCTCAACTCCTCCCTCAGAGAGTTCACACTCTTATTCTTAAGGGGGAGCTGAAGGGTGATGGCCATTCTTCTGTAGCTGCTTCCTGATGGTTAAGGGCATAAGACCCTGCTTGATGAGGTGTGCAACTCTCTGGCTATTCTATTGAGGTTGAGGGAAAGCAAGTCTGGCACCATGGTTGCAACTGGATGAAATCCCTACAAGACTAATACCGTGAAAATGGTGTACATGATCCCCAAAAGGGAGCCAGCCATGACATAATGGACCATAAGAATGAGAAAGGCCAGTGCCTCTAGAGGCTACATCCTCCCGGAGCTAATGGGCTTGATCTTGTAAGTTTCAAATGCTGTCTAGGAAATGGCCACCTCCAGTTCCCACAGCAGTGGTTATGCCTAGGACAGTTAGGAAAGGTATGAGGAAAGGCACTGCCCTAGACATAAACTCACAAAGACAATATGGGCAACTTAAGAGAGCCATTCTTTTATCTTATAGACACATTCATTAATTACTTATAAAATGAATTAAGTTTACAAAGACTTATAATATGTTCAACATCTTTCTGCATATGATCTAGAATAAAAGAGATATTATTAGATTCATCAGGTATATAGGTATAGCGCTTAATATTAATCAATGCACAATTTCCTCTTTGAGCTGTAGTTAATAGATCTAAGCTCTAGGTTTGCAATATAATGCATGTTGTCTTTCCACAGGAGTAGGCCATAATGCCAATTGTGTCTATTTATGTTCTACTCACATTACTCTGTTAATTATTGCTCCAATTAGTATATCCTTCACACAGCCAGCATGCTTCAGAACCATTGGTCTTTGGAGGAAAGCTCCAGTATTTCACCAGCCTGCTGCTTAACACCCTTTGGCATTATGAAACAGAACCAGTTTGGGCAATGTCCATTGTAAGTCTGGCCATATCAAGCCATCACTGGCTGCTGCAGAAGTCTGAAACAGCAACATACTTTCCATCTACTTCAGGAAGCATGTCCAGAGATGTGGTAGATCTTTTTTTATTTCAGAGGTCATAGTGACTGACCTAGCCAATAACTCAAACAGAGAGGCACCATGCAGGGTACTAGAGGCCTGGTTTGAATGCACAAGAGAGTTTGACAATATTGAAGTCTATTTCTTAATTTTCTATACACTATCTAAATACTTCCAATGCCGTTTATAACATATTAAATGAACTTAACTCTTTTTAGTACTTTACTTTTTATTTCTATACCTTTACCATGATTACATTAATTAAAAGGTATTTTACTTTAGCTGTATAAGAAAAACTATTTTCTCCATTACTTTATGAAAACCTAAGATTCCCAACAGAATCAAGATTATCTTCCCCCTACCACCACTTTAATATGCAGATTGAGGTAGCCTCTAACAGGTTTTCCTGTTATGAAGTTACTTTTTGTTATCAACATCAATTGAAGTTTCTATTTAATAATGGCTTTATGAAATTAGCTATTCAAAGATTTCAGTTCAGAAAATCCTTTTTAAATTTCATATTACTATCCATAACCACATAGACTATAGTTACTTCATCTTAAGACAGATTTCACCTTTACACAACACATTCCCTTAATGCTACCTTCTACAATGCCTTTTACAACTTTCTGTATTCATTCAAGCCTTGTCTTACATATTTCCATACTGATTTTATGAAAACTGGCAATCTTATCTTAGTACAAAACACATTCCCTTAAACAAACATCAAATTTTAGTCAACATTGACTATGAATTCACTTCCACAAACCTTTTACTTCTTTCTATGTCCATTTAAGTCTCATATCCCTCATTCTGTTCTGTGAAGAAATTAAAAAAAAAAAAAAACTATCCATTTCAATTTAGGCCAAAACAATTTTTAAAAAGAAGTTTGTAATAATTACATTAGCCAAAACTTACAATTTTCATCATCTTAAAGATTTAACACATATAACACTAATATATTTTATTAGTATCCTATTAACCTAGGGAGATTACACTCAATTTAAATAAAATTGAAACCATTATAGTTTATTCAAGAAATGTTCTTTTTTCTTTCTTCCTCCTCAGGAGGTTAAAACTTCTTTTTAAAAAAATAAAATTCTAAAATTGTGAATAACCTTAAAAGCATACTGACAGCCAGGTTCTGGAATATATTATAATAGTTTAATTTGTTTTAATCGTAATTTAGAAAAAATTTTTCCATAGCTTTCAAAGACTTTTGCTTTACTTACTGAAATCTGGCCATTGGATTATTACTGTCATTTCAAAAGCTGTTAAAATTTAATTGGGGCATTACAGGACACACTGTACAAAACAAGGTTTATTCTGTAATATCCCCTCTGTCCCTATCATTTTAATTTCCAGGCCTAGTAGACAAAATTATAAGCTAAACTCACATCTCTCCTGTCTTTCCACACCCAGCCCATCCCCTTAGTTTCCTCAACTGCTTTTAATGAGTCACTGGAATTCAGTCAAGTTTAGGAGAAGACCCTGGGAGCAAGAGAGGCTATTGAAAGATTATGGGAGAATTCAAGATAAACTCTTTAAATAGTTTATTCAGATTTTCTGTGACTTTGTATCCTGTTTGGTTTCTCCAATTTGAGCTTCAGGAATATTCATTTACCTATATCAGTACCCATTTAATTTTTAGCAATTTGAATAGTGCTCTTTTAAGAATTTTCATTTGTTAATTTAATATAGCCACCTGGAGGTATGAAAATATACACTGAAAAAACAGACAAACAAACAAAAAAGAATTGACACACGAACAGAAACATAAAACTCACTGATTTGACACATAATTCTGATTCTTTTGGTATGGCTGTGGCCAAGCTCTCTATCATTTCACATCTCTGATTTTTGCTGCTTTTAAGATCTCCTCTGGAATCTGTATTGCCTGTAATGTGCAAGCTCATTCTTGGAAACACTTTTACTAGTAACCAGCAACCAGTTAGGAATATTTTAGCAGTATAAATGCAATTCAGCAATAATTTAGAAGTTCAGACAGACAGACATTTAATACATATATTCTGGATTACTCTTTAGGAGTACACTTAGACCAACTCGAAGTTCAGGAGTAAGTTATTGATTCAAAACTGAAAGTTCTTTTTAACACCTTGATAAAAATTATAATCAAAATAAAATGTGAATAAAACTTAAAACATTGTCACAATAACATCCCATTAAACTCTTCCAGTTTACACAGGTTTTGCAATACAATTGATCAACTCGGTGCAGGCAATCAGTAAAGAATTTTTCATCTTTGCCTGTGCTAAACACATATCCCTTAACTTTAACTTTCCTTCTAAGTAGCAAACAGAGGTCTTTGCCACTTGTTCTGCCTCAGTAGCCACCTGCAATCTCCTAAAAGGGACTGTACTATAGCTGCCACCGTCTGGCAGTCTCTCTTTTCCTTACGCAAGTACAGCTTCTCTGCTACCTGCTGTAGCACAGCCAGCATATCTGCCAGAGTTTTTAAGGCATCCCCATCTTCTCTTGGCAGTCCCTGCTCATCCAGGAGGGCAGCTGCCCCTCCTTACATGGATGTTATAGGTCAACTCAGGATTTCCCCTGAGGATTCTCCTTTCCCCGAGCTCACTTACTGCTGGTGGCACGTCAGTATCCTGGCTGGCTCACCAAGTATTACAACCCAACTCCTGAAGGGCAGGATTTGGTAGGGCCTAGAGACCAAAGAACACCCCTGGCATTTAGTCAGGCATAAGCTTTATTGGGACTTACAGACAGGGGAGAATCTCTGATGGCAGTGGTTCAGAGAATGAAGACAGCACTCTGCAAAGAGATGAGAAAATGAGAGGTGATGTATAAGGGATTTCAGAACAGGGACATCCCATAGGGTATGAGAACAGAGTTTCTGCTAAGGTCACATGAAGTGTATATTGGGGCCTATTGATGTTTTCACTATGCTCGTAGGAAGGACATTTACCAAGGACGATTACTGCTTTGGAAAGACTATAGTTTTCGATAACATCTATGCATTTTGTCTCCTCTGGGAGGGTTGTTAATCTTTAACTTATGTCTAGGTCATGCAGGCAGCTACGTGCTGAGGACTGGGTCCCCACAAATCCAAACCAATGTTCTACAATGTGATGGCAGGAAATATGCCTGCTTTTTCTTTGGTATAGTCCCAGTGCCCACGAAATGGGAATTGCTCATTAAGTATTTGAAGTTATTGAAGAAACTCACTAATTTGTGCTAAGTAAAAGAAGGTCAGTTTGAATCTATAAAATAAATTTAAGAGGATGATTATCCTACCTTTTATTATATTCAGTATCATAAATTAGAAGACACCATCACTAAGTCATATGGGACATGATTAATAATGTAATTAAAACTGATATTTGTAGATTAATGTGATGTGGCCCATTCCCTTTCAGGGCAAACTGCATGATATGAAAAGGGATCCTCAGCTCCACCACCATCCACACTCTGGTGTGTTTGCTCAAGAAGGGAAAAAACAGTGCTCAGAACTGATCAGAAGATTAGCACTGGGAAAGTTGGGAGCAGTCAGGTATGAAGCGGAGGGACAATACCTGTGGACAGCTTCAGGGCTGGAGTGGGTGTGGTATCATTGACCTAAGTGTGCCTTGCTTCAGGCTGATTAAAGGAAAGCAGTTTTCCCCCAAAGAACTTGGTTCTTAAAATTGGGAATTCCTTAGACAGCCTATCACTGTGTTCTGTACAGATGGGATGATGATAAATGACTTATGAGAGTGGAGAAAGGTCAAAACTAAGTGCTTACAAAGATATATACTTAAAATAGCAAGTGGCATTGCCCTTTAGAACCCTGGGGATTGAGAATTACAGACACATGGTATCATGGAAAGTGAGGGTGAGATGAAGCACAAGAGTAGAAAAAGAACTTGTTAAAAATTTGATATAAGGTGCTTCAAAATACCTGGACCCTATCTATACCTAGAAAAGAAAGCTACATCTTTATCAACCACATAGGTGTTGGCAAGTATTTGCTTCAGACTGATTAAACCAGGGAGGCTCTGAGTTTAGGACAGCAAACACAGAAGGAAGGTGTGAGGCTTTGTAAAAAAAACAGTCATTCAATTAAGATTGAATTCTGAAAGGAGAGAACTACAGTTCTTTCCCTCCACCAACTCCAGGATACTGACCAGGCGCTATGTACATCTTCCCTCCCCAGGCAAAAGAAGCAAGAGTATACTTTTCTGGGAAAACTGAATGTCTCTGAGATATGAGCTATAGATACTAATATCTGGGAGACCTCAATCCAAAAAATAAATAAAAACAGCTGGACCCCCAGTAGCCCCACTGCCATGATGGTCACAAGTCCACAAGACATGCCCCTATGCTCCTGTTTCCAATCTACATTTTAGTGCCTCACTATTAAACATATAGCTATTTATTCATCTATCTATTTATCTACCTACCTATCTATCTAAATGCATACAGTGGTCACCATTTAGTTGACAAAAGCTAATAAGAACAAGAGAACAAAATAAGCAAATATGAAAAACATAGGAAAAATTATTTAAAGGTAAGAGAATTGAGACATGGAAGAGAAGAAAATTGCAAAAAAAAATACTTATAGTAATTAGGACAGAGAAAAGAGCATAAACTTATCCATCATAAAAAAGATAAAAGGATAGTAAAAGAGAGGGAAATATTAATAAATACAGAAAAGAGTATAAAAACCCACTGAGAGATGGTGAAAAGGAAAAACCCTGATGTATAATCATAATACCAGAATGAAAAGGGGCATAGATGGGGAGAAGCAATATTTTAAAAGATTCTGACTAAAACTTTTTCATATCTGATTTTAAAAATATCAAGCAACAGATTCAGGAAGATCTATAAAACCCAAGAGGTAGAAGTACAAGAATATCACATAGATGCATATCATAGTAAAACTTCTAAAAGCCAGAGATAAAGAGAAAATCATAAAAGCAGCCAGAGAAAAAGATATATTACCTTCAAAGGAGAAACTATAAGACTGGTAGCTTCCTTTTCAATAGGAAAAAAAAAAAAAAAAAA
>JAQZBX010060491.1:0-17296 GCA_029593785.1 Cabassous unicinctus | reverse complement strand
TGTGTGTGTGTGTGGATCAAACAATACGTTACACAATATATTTAGTTCATAGTAATGCATTCATACAGTATTCGTCCTTTTGTGTCTGGCTTGCTTCACTCAGCATAATGTCCTTCAGATTCATCCATGTTGCCATATGCTTTACGATTTCATTTCTTCTTATAGCTGCATAATATTCCATCGTGTGAATAGACCACAGTTTGTTTATCCATTCATCTGTTGGTGGACACCTGGGTTGCTTCCAACTTTTGGCAATGGTGAATAATGTTGCTATGAACATCGGTGTGCAGATGTTGTGTCTCTTTTTGTTGCATCATCTTGCTGTGCCAGCACTCTGCGTGAGCCAGCACTCTACATGGGCCAGCTCGCCGCTTCCAGCTTTGCCTGGAATCAAACCCTGGACCTCCTATATGGTAGGCGGGAGCCCAATCGCTTGAGCCACATCCGCTTCCCATTCTTTCTTCTTTAAACGACAGCTAAAAATTCAGCCTGTTCCACCTGTCAGAGGGCTCCTCTAATGGGTGGTAATGGTGCCCACCATGAGTAGCATTCTGGGGTAAGGGCTGAGAACTAGGAGTTGGGGATATAGTGGAGGCAGGGGTGGTCCCATCAGGAGGCCAATGCTCATGTGGCAGATGTGAGAGGCCCCCAGAAGTATTCCTAGCTTTGACAAATTGGCCTTCCTCCTGGCCTGAGGAGACCTGGCAGTCTACTGGGCCTCCTCCATTCATTGGGTCAACTGGGAGAAATCTTGATTCTTAAGGTGAACACCCAGGCCTTCTAGGGTTGGGCAGCCCAAGGCACTCACTTTTATATAAACATTTAGACTAGAGAGTTAAAAGTCAACCATATTCTTATGTTCCCAATAAGTCAGTTTGCCTAAAACAGCTAGTTTGCATCAGCTAGCTTCACGTTTCAGGGTTAATCTGGTAACCAAAGAAATCTAGTCTTGATGTAAAATGCCATTTGTTTGGGAAATCCCAAAAGGAAATTATCCCAGGGAACCTGGCAAATGCACACTATTAGTGTTTCATTCTTCTGGCAGGAGATTTTGTGTTCTCTTCAAATAAGGGTGGGAGGTGTGGTAGACAAAATTTTAAGATGATCCTCAATGGTTTGTGCCCTTATACAATCTACTCCTGTTGAGTGTGAGTGGAACCTGTGAATATGGGTTCGCTCCCATAATTTGGAGGGATTTTTTTCAGGTGTAATTGAAAGATTATTCTGGGTGGGCCTGACTTAATCAGGTGAGTCCTTTAAAAGACGGTCTAGAAGTCATAGATGGAAGCAACCACAGCAGACATGCTCCTGTTGGCCTTGCCAAGTTGTGGAGAGAGCCATGTGGCAGGGAATGGTGGACAGCCTCTAGGACTTGTGGGCCTTGGTCCTACATCAGCGAAAAACTGAATGCTGTGAACTGCCACCTGAACTTGAAAGAAGACCCAGAGCCTCAGAAGAACTTGCAACCCCTGCTGACACCTTGACTGCAGCCTTGTGAGACCCTGAGAAGAAGACTCAACCAACCAATGCATGGACTCCTGATCCATGGAAACTGTGAGATAAATTTGCATTGTTTTAAGCCTTCAAGCTTGTGGTAATTTGTTACACAGCATAGAAATTTAATACAGGAGAGGAGCAGCAGCCCTAAGTCATCATAATTATCATAATAGCTGCCATTTATTTACCATCTACTGTGTGCTAGGCATTTCTTTTTATACATTATTTCATTTAATCTGCATAAGAATACATGGGGTTGGGATAGCCCCTTGGGAAAATCTTCTAATATAGAGCTTAGACTCCCTGATAACACTATATAATGATTTTTCCTTCCCATGGAAAACAGATGGAATTAACAGCTGGTAACTCTTGCTTGTTGTTCTTTAGCCTCTCCTCAGAGATGGGAAGGAAGAGGGGCTTTTTTGGAAGACATGTCTGTCTTCAAATCCCATCTTTGCCATTTATTAGCTGTGTTACCGAGTGTGGCTTGTATGATGTTTTAGAAATTGTTTCCTGATCTAGAAATTCCAATGAATGGAACTGTTTGTTACAAGAGATGCGACCTATTTATCAGCCAGACCCACTGAGTGCCAATCCCCTATTAGAAACGTTCACAGACTCTTTCCTCCACCCCCAATAGCAGCCCTGTGAACCTGGCAATAACATCCCGATTTTTCAGATGAGAAAGCAGGTTTCAGAGAGACTGAATGACTTGCTCAAGGTTCCCAGTTGGCAAGTGACAGGGCTCAGGTGGGAACTGAGGTCTGTGGGATGTTTGGGGAGGCCTTCATGAGACCCTTTAAATCATTCTCACCCTCTCCCCCCTCATCACCATCTCTCCCAGGAGTGAATCCTAGGGATGATGGAGTCCTGGGATAATTTCCTTTCTTGTGGTGTTTTTCTTGGTTTTAAGACTTAAGAGGGTGCTGTGACCAGGGCCCACGATGTCCCACCTACTCTTGGAGGGGAAATCTTCCCTCAGGGTTGCAGGGGTGGGGATTGGCATGGGAACGAGGCTGCCTCTGGGGTCAGGATCCCAGGCCTGTACTTGTGAGTTGGGTCACTTCTGTGCACCGTGTTCTCTCTGTTTCTTTCCCCCACTGACCTCCCTCAGGGTTTAGCAAAGTCTTTTCAGACATTCAGCCTCTCCCATCTGTGCTCTGGGAAGCCTAGGGTTGCTGTGTTGGCTGGGCTGGAAAATTGAAAGGAGGATGATGTCTCCTGTGGAGGGGGTGCCTGTGATGGTGGAAATTGGAGCCTGAGAGCCTGCGGAAGCTGTGTACTTTGAGTTGGGTCCAGTTGCCTCTCACCTTTGGGATATTCTGCTTCCAGAGCAAACCTTGGGGGGCTTGAGTTTTGTTTTTGTTTAACAGAGAGATTTGATTCCCTTCACGAAGTATGATCAGTGAGGTTGTTATTTTCCATTAGACCCAAGAGCTTTAAGGTCCAAAGGGAAAATAAACTCCAGCTGCCTTGCATTCATCACTGAAGGCTCCGAGCAGGGTAGACGTTTGTCTCTGGAAACAGTTTCTTTCCCTCATTAAACATGTGACTTCAGGAAACGTACTGAACACAACCCCTTAGCATTATGGGGCTGTTACCCAATTATACCATATAGAACAGCTCTTTCCCCCCGCTGCCCTTGTTCTTTCCTATTTGTATGAGGGGAGCACACTCTTCCTTAAACAAAGTCCTGGACAAAGCCCCATCATCAGGAAGAAAGAGTCTAACCTGCAGGGCACAGATACCTGACTGACCTTGCCCCTGCCCACTTCTCCAGGCTTCTCTGCCCTACGTGCATACTCAGTCACATTCACACAATACACACATACACATGCACACACACTCAGTCACACTAACGTGCATATACACAGACATACCTACACCTACATGCATGCTCAGACACACATGTACACATATGCACTCACATAGACACACACACATATATTCACACCCACAGAAGACACATACACACATACCCAGACACACTCAGGCACACACATGCGCTCACATAGACATATATACTCACATGTGCATATATACAGGCACACCCACAACTATACACACTCACACACAGACACAGTCAGATACACATGCTTATATAGACACACACTCACATGTACTTACATACAGACACACATGTATCCCATAGAAGACTCATATAGATATACACTCACAGGTGCATACACACAGACACACACATATCACACTCACATACACACACACACATAGACACACACAAACACATGTACATTTGCACAGACACATTCATGTACACACAAAACACACACTCACACAGACACACATGCATACACATACAAACAAGAAACAAACATACACATGTGTGTAGGAAGTGAATATTTCTGAACAAGAGGGGTGATTGTCTTTAGATGATTATTTCGCAAATATTCACTCCCTTTCCTCTCCCTCTAAAGGCAGAATATATTGTCCAGCTTCATGGATATTGAGTTTACACACGTGGCTTGCTTTGGCTAATGGGACGTTAGCAGATCAAAGATTAGAAAAGGCTAAAATGTGCTCATAGTGTTGGGTTTGTCCTTTTGCCATGTACATGAGAAGAGCTTCCCCTGGATAGCTGCTGTCCCTTCAAGGGGGTCCCAGAACATACGTGGAATAGACCTGAGCCCAATCTATTGGGAAGAGCCAAGCCCAGACAGACCCACAGCTGAGCCCAGTTCATCCTGCATCAGTGGACACTCCCCAACTAACTAGCAGACTAGCAATAATAAATGATTGTTTTAAGTCATGGTGTCTTGGAGTGGTTTGTTATGCAGCAATAGCTGAGTGATACACCTTCCTTCAAGTGAGATTACATGGTAGAAGAAAGAAATAATAGCCAGGGAAATGATCTTTTTCTGGATCTATACTCCACCTGATTGGGTGGGAGCAACAACTGAAGAGACACACTAAGTGGGATGTACTTGAAGTAGAGAGAGCCATGGCCTTTGGTCCTGGCTGGAAGCATCCTTCTCTTCTGGATTTTTACTTGGCCTTTCAAGGCTCCAGTCTGGGACCTTGCAAGCTATTTGAGAGAACAATAAAAAGGGAGGAATGATCACAGGGCCGTGGGTTCACATAAATATCCTAACAGGACCATTTTCCTTAAATGAAGATGGAATGTGACTTGTTCTTTTTAATTATAGGAATAATAAACATTCTCTTCTCTTGATCAGCTTTTCTAACTACAGGCAATGCTGTTAACTGTAAAATGTTTAACGCAGGCTCTGTACTTCCCATCACAGTACAATTACGGCTGCAATCAGACAGCGACTGCTAGTGTTATTTTTGAGCTACGGAAGGGAGATTTGATTTATTTTTTAAAAAAAGCACTCACATGCAACAGACTTATTGGACCTCAACAAATGTTCCTTTAACTAAAATTATAATTTTAAATACTCCTTTAAAATGGTCCCATTAAATCTGATGCCAGACTGTGTATTTAAGCAAAATTCAAGTTAAGTGGCTTTATTTTCTTCTCTTTCCTTAGATAATTTATCAGATGAAAGCTGATCTTTCAAATGGAATTGGCAATCGCCTTGTCTTTTTCTCCAGCTGCCCTTCCCTCTCTGCCAGTAGATTCTCTAAGTCTTTATGGGGCCAAGTCCTGTTGGGCCCAACCTGGACTTTGTTCAAATAAAACTTGGTTTACGTAGGACATTTTACATTGTCGTTTATCACACTGTGGTGAGATAGGAAGTCTCCCCTATTAGCCTTTTCCACAGGTATTCCATCCCCTACGCATTTGCATCTGTAGTACCTCCTGCTGTGCCCTACACAGAGGGCGGCTCAGTTGTTGTGGAATAGAACTGAATCTCAGTGGTCAATCTATGAAGGTTTCTGTTGAAAGGAAGGCCCTGATGAATAATTCAATTACATTTGCAGACATTCAAGCACAATTATTATCGATTCTCATTTACCATCACCCAGGCTATCAGAGGAAAGCATGCCCGTGGTAAGTGCTGGCAGTAGAAATGCAGGTGGAGCCCTGGATAATTCTTCCTGCTCTGGATGCTACCTGCTCAAACCTGGTGGGGGGAGACCCCCTGAAAGCCCAGGTTGCCAGGGCTGCACGATCGGGATGGGGATTGACAGTGAGCGGGTGCTTTCCCTGCACCTGTGTGCCCTCATGCCTCCCACTGTCCCATTCACACCTTCCCGCCTTTTGCCGCCCAAGTCAAGTCCCACTTTTGCGTGGAAATGCCCCAGGATTTTATCAACCCACTTTGATCAAGTCCTCCCCTGAATCCTGATGGGCTTCAAATGAGGTCTGATGTTAAACACTGTTTTAAGTCACACGATGCTTGTTTTATATTCGTGTACCACCTTCCAACCAAAGTAGATTGTATTAACTGTTCCTAGACCTCTCCCCGCCTCCTCCCAAAGCATCTGATGGCTGTCTGGGGAAGCAGAGTGAGAGTGGGCCGAGGAGTTGACAAGCTGACATTCACACCCCAGCTCTGCCACCGACCTAGATTTCCAGAGCTGAGAAGTTACCAGAGCTGGGGCGTTACAGAAAACCGCCAAGTAGGTTGGATGAGGAGCCCCAGGCCTGTGAGTGGCTGGACAAGGTGAATTTGCCCAAATGCTAGCATGGCCAGCATCTGTTGCCTCTTCCTGGTGGGCTGGAGAGGCCACAGTTTGAAAGTGGGAAAGATGGGGAGGGGGTTAGATAGAAGGAAAAGAACCTTCTTGTGTTAAAATTGAATGTCTTACCTATACATTGGGCAGAGAAGCCTTGCATATTCTGGGGGAGATAGAAAATGATTTTAGTCTTCCTCATCAGTTTAGATAGGAATAAAAAATCAAGTGCCATTGGGGGTGGGACAGGAATGTAATGAGTGGGTGGGATGGCCTGGGGAAGCTACCCTGACTCAAGGGAGCAGGTGCTCCAGCTGGTGATTGCTCCTGGAGTGTGGGCCCATGAAGGCCCTCTTTTTGCTTTTTGAAAACAAGTTCAAAATTGTAATTTTCGTGTGAAGTCTCCTGAAATTCAAAAGTTGGAAATCAATTAAAAAAATATCAGTCTGTGGTCTGAACAAAACATGTCTGCCAGCTGGATTGGACTTCAGGATTGTCATTTTAGAGATAATACCACCTGCCTTTGTGGTCTGAGCCAAAGGTCTGTGGCTAATAGTGAGAATTTTAAACTGCATAAAGCAAAAAGGGCAGCCGTGGTTAGTAAGTGGGGAAGGTATTTTTGGTTAAGTGGCATTTCACAGTTGCTCTTGATTTTTACTCTTCTTCCACCTTCCCCTTCACTTAGTTCAACCCCAGCGATCACCTCCTTCAAGAAGGCTTCTTGACCCATGCTGAGAAGTGTCCCTGTGCTGGGCTTTAAAGGCAGTTTGTTCTACTCTCTGCCATGGAGCTGATCACATGTGGGGAAATACTGGCTTACGAGACTGTCTCAGGTATCACCCTCGTGAGTGACACAGGTAGGTGGGAAGGGGGTTTTGCCTGGTGGTGGGACACATCCAGACACCATGCCCTTCCTTCTTATGGGTTAAGGCATCCATTCAACCATCCATTCATCCATCATCCATCTGTCCATCCAGTTGGTCAGGTACAAGGTGCTGAGCACGCAGTAGCCAATAGCTTTCATGAAACGTCCAGTCATTTAAAGTCTTCCAGAGCTAAAAAAAACAAGTGGATATGTGATTAGAAATTGAGATGGGTGCTATCAAAGAAAAATAAATGGACCAATGGGTGAGAATAATGAAAGGAAATAATTAATTCAATGTTGAAAAAATTTAAAAAGCGTTGAAGAATGGGTGGCAAAATTGGAACCCATATATACTGCTAGTGGGAATGTAAAATGGCACAAACATTTTGGAAAGCAGTTTGGCAGCTCTCAGAAAGTTCAACATAGAGTTTACCTATGGACCAGCAATTCGAATCATAGGTATATATATCCAAGAGAAATGAAAGCATATAACCACATAAAAACTTGTCTACAAATGTTCATAGCAGTATTATTCATAATAGCCAAAATAGTGGAAACAACCCAAATATCCATCAATTGACAAATGGATAAACAAAATGTGTATATTCACATAACGGGATATTATTCAGCCATAAGTAGGAATGAAGCACTGATACATGCTACACTATGGATGAACCTTGAAAACATTATGCTAAATGAAAGAAACCATACACACAAGGTCACATGTATGATTCCATTTATGTGAAATGTATAGACTAGGTAAATCCATAGAGATAGAAAGCTGACTAGTGATTTCCAGGGACTTGGAAGAGGGAGCAATGGGGCATAACTGCTAATAGGTATGAGGTTTCTTTTGGGGACAATGGAAATGTTCTGGAATTAGTGGTGATAGTTGCACAATTTATGAATCTACTAAGACCACTTAATTGCACACTTTAAAATAATGAGCTTTATGGCATTCAAATTATATCTCAATACAAAAAAAAACAGAACGCGCACCCACAAGCCATCATGCAGGTTAAGAAATGGAAGCTTGTCGGTAGGTGGAAGTTGTCTTAGTGTCACTCCCCATCTCGTTTTTCGCCTTCTTCCTTGTGCAACCACTTTGGGCTTGACTTATGTTTTCATCGTTACCTTGCTTTCATTGTAGTTTTGCTCCACATACATACATACATGTATATTAAAAAATGATTGGCTTTGGCTGAGCACAGGCATCTGACAAGGCTATGGGGTGTACCAGACAGTGGATACCTGGCAGAAATGTGGTCAAAAGGAGTGGGCCCCTCCGTAGTGTCTGCTTCTAAGGCCACGATAGCCCATTTCTGGACCCTCCAGCTCTTGGCTAAAGCAAAACACTTCTGTGGGAGTTTGGGCCTGGGTCACCCAAGACTGTCACCTGGAGGTGGAAAAGAGGGTACAATGGCAGAGGGGATCTTGGTAATACCAGTTGTCAATGTGTCTTCAGTCACGCTGCTCCATCTGAACTGGGTGACCCCCATATCTGCTGCATCACTTGTCCTGGACTCTCAAATCACCTCTTTCCTGTTTGGGATCTCATTTTTTAAAATTTTAAAATATTTCTTGCTTTACTTGCTCATTTTGGTGGAATACAATCTCCAGGAGTTTCTTGAGAAAAGGTTCACAATAAGTACACTTTTGGAAAACTTGCCTGTCTGAAAATGATTTTGTTCTCCACTCCCCAGTCATACGTGAGTGATGATTTGGCTGGATATAGAGTTCTAGGCTGGAAAGAATTTTCCTTCAGAATTTTCAAGGCAATCCTGTACTGTTTCTTTGAGTGTTGCTATTAAGAAGTTCAAAGCCATTTTGATTCATGATTCTTGGTATGTGAGCTTTTTAATTTTTTTTTCCTGGCAACTTGTAGATATTTTTCCTTGTCTCCAGTGATCTGAAAATTCAGAATGATGTGCCTTCATAGAGTATATTTTCATCCACTTAGCTGGGTTAATGGTAGGTCCTTTAAATCTAGAAATTTATGAACTTCATTCCTGGGAAAATTTCCTGATTAATTTCATCCATTATTTTCTCCCTTCTATTTTCTTCTCTCTTTTTCTGGAACTCTTCTTATATGGATTTTGGATGTCCCGGACAAGTCCTTTAATTTTCTTATCTTCCTATCTTCCAACAATTTGTCTTCATACTCTACTTTCTGGGAGATTTCTTTAACTTCATTTTCCAATCTTTTTATTGAGTTTTTCATTTCTACTATTATAAATTTTTAAAATTTTCCAGGAGCTCTTTTTTGTTCTCTGAACATTCCTCTTTTGTAGCATCCTGTTTTTGTTTCATGAATGCATTATCTTCTCTTATCTCTCTGAGGATATTAATGATTGTCTTTACTTTTTAAGTTTCCTTTAGCCAGCTATGGTTTCTATTTCCTCCAAGTTGCTCTTTTCTGTTTATTCTTTTCTCTTGCACTTGTTTTGGCATTGTGGAATTTTTCCTCATATGTCTGGTCATCCTCAGATATCTGTTCAAGATTAAAAGTGGGAGCCTAAGATGGTGATGACAGTTCTAAAAAAAGATGGAAGTCTGATGGCTTGGGTAAAGCTTGTCAACTTGGGGTTTCACTATAGAATTCATTGGGGAATCCCTCTTGACAACATCTTTAGGACTTTCTTCTTTGTTTGGATAGAGTCATTCAGTTCCCTTTATGGAAGGTCTGTGTTCCACTGCCAGCCTTCTGGATACAGAGGACTAGGGAGCTTCTACATTAAGCATCCAGTCTGCATACAATCACCTCAACTTCTGGCTATGGCCCCGTATTCACACCCTCACTTGTGCCTGACACCCCCTCTTCAGAGAACCTCTGTCTTATCCTCTCTTGAGAATAAACATCCAGGCCTCTGTTAGGGTGCAGGAAGAGCTGTCATCAGAGATATGGCATGGGGGAGCCCTTTGTAAACACATTCACCAGCTCTTTTCATTCAGCCTCACCCTCACCTGCAGTCCAGGGAACCCTGAGACATTGAGTGGTGAATGGAAATGGGAAGTGGTGCTTCTCCATGGAGGTCCTGGGTCACCCCACCATAGTCACTCTCCCCATCCCTAGCCCCCTAGTTTCCATTCCCTGCCATCAGCCACTTACAGCACAAATCACTTCTTACTGTTCTCCTGCCTGAAACCATTCTCAATCGCAATGCATTGAGATTGCCCACATGTGGTGATAATAATGGCAGATTGACTTTTAGCCTGTTTTACCATTGTTTTAACTTCTCTACATACAGTGTGTCCCTTCAATGCAGGCAGTCTCCCACCCCTTTGGTGTGTCACTGTCTTTCAGGATTCTGTGGCATAATTTGATATGAAGCTCAACTTTCTCCATTGCTGGCTTTGGATTTGGATGTCTTAGGTCTGCTAATTCAGTAACCACCATACTTCTGCTATCCAGCTGCCAAAACTTAATTGCTGCTCTATTCTCTCCTGTTCACCCCATCCCTGTGGGTTTATGATTTAAAACATCCTTTAATATAATTTTAATGGAGTTTCAAGAGGGAGTGAAATTAGATAAATATATTCAATCCACCACTGGAAACAAGAAGATCCTTCAGGAATTATTTTTTATAAACCATACTCATATCCCTAATTTGTCTCTGGAGCATTCTGGATCCACAGAACCTACAGATGCCAAAAGAACCCATCAAAGAAGATTTTTAATTTATAGCAGTTGAAATTGCATGCCCATCAACTCAAACATGGATTGACTTATTCACTAGACAACCAGAGGGGTGGTAGGGAAGTTTACAAGGTAGAGGGAACGTCCAGATAAAGGATGGTGGTCCTTCTCCATGGAGCTTCTGGAACACCCCACCATACTCACTCTCACCATCCCTAGCCCCCTAGTTTCCATTCCCTGCCATCAGCTACTTATGGCACAAATCACATCTTATTGTTCTCCTGCTTGAAACCATTCTCATCACACTTTAAAAAGAGCACAAGCTGGGCTCTGGCTTCCTCTCCCTCCTTCTCTTACTCACTTCTCCTCACCTACTACCTGTACTTAATGTTCCTTCCAGAGGTCATGCTCTTTCTTGCCTCAGGACTTTGGCACCTGCTGGGACCTTCTTGGAATAGTCTTCTCGAGCTCCTCCTCATGGCTGGCAGCCTCATCCTTCTGGTCCCGGATTGAACATCAGCTCCTTTCCTGACCACCTCCTTCATCCCAGCTACAGCCTTTCTGAGGGTCCTCCCTGCTCTCTGTGAGGACAAGATTGGTCTGGGTAGCTTATATCCCACGATGACAGCTGCTCACGTGGGAAAGGATGCTATGTCCAGGTTGTAGATATTTCCATGCGGCGTGAGGGGAAAGCTAACACGAATGCACATGTGATGGACTGACTCAGCCGTCTAACAAAGGATCCAAGGCTTGGCCTAGAAACACGTGGCTCAGAACACTGGGGAGAACAGTCAAAAGGCCCAGGGGAGCTCCTGGAGAGATGGCCAAGCAGGTGGGCAGTCCTGGTCTGGAATCCAGGCTCTGCCCCTGCTTGGTTGTGTGATGGTGATAGAGCCATTTAGCTTTTCCAAGCCTCTGCTTCCTCATTTGTAAAATGGGAATAAAGGAGCAGCTTCTCATGGTGCTATCATGGGGATTAGGGTGAACATCTTCGTGGTTGTTCCAGGCAAGTAGGAGCCCTCAATGCTGGTGATCGCTGTCCTCTGGAGGCTCCCAGGAAGCTCCACTGAAGGGATACAGAGCTGTGGCCTAACTCAGTGGGAAGGACCAAGCAGTGGGATTGGGGTGGGGGAGGGCGTGTGGAATGGCCTAGAGGAGGGGGCTGGGCACCAAGGATGCAATTTAGTTTCCAGGACTGGTCAGTGCTTCCAAGGAAGGCGGGGTTCAGGCAAAAGTAGAGGCAGGTTACGGCCACTGGGGCATCCAATCAGCCCCTTTGCTTGACCCCAGCATGCTGGACAGTGTGTGGCCAGCCTCTGCCTCCACCTAGACTGACCTTCAGGAAGAAAGCTTCTTACTGAGCCTGAAGGGACTGGCGATGGGTTCATGCACGTGCTGCTTGCCAGCCTGGTGAGTGTATCCGCCGCTCGGGATCCAGCCAGAGCAGAACCGATGTTGTCTGCTACATCAGGCATTTGACCTGATGCGGATTGGGAGCCGGTTAGGCAGTCCCTGTAAAGCTGCTGTTTTTTTTTTGTTTTGTTTTGTTTGTTTGTTTGTTTGATGCTGGAGCTTGATGTCCACCTGGGGAAGGAAGGTGGATGTGAGTTGGGGGAGCAAGGAGAAGCTCAAACCCCATGCATGAGCAGGAATCCATGAAAGCTCACTGTCCTGCAGGAGAAGAATCTGGTGCTCTTTGCACCGTGCCAAAATGCACACTGGACTGGCAGAGGATCTGGGGGAAGATGGAGAAGGCCCAGCTGCTGCCCACGAGACAAGCCAGGAAATCAGAGACCACCTGTGTGAGCTGCCAAAGCACCTACCCTGACCTGCAGAGCAGAAACACCCAAATGGTTGCTACTTTGCCCTCCAAACCTCCTGCAAAGATATCAAAACAGAGTTTGTGTAGCTGGGCAGACTCAGAGACATTGTTGCAGCCAGCGTGAGCCAGTCTCTCTCACGGTGCCCACCGGGGATGCTGTGTCTGGACCTACAGAAGTGAGCATAAGGAGATGTCCCTGTGATGCCCCAGGCCCTGTGCACCTGTGAGCTGTATCCTCCCTGCATTTTGTGGTCAGCGCCCTGGCAAAGGGGCCCTGGCTTCCCCGCCAGTGGTCAGCAAGGAGCAGGACAAGTGCTACCGCATGGAGCTGGGCCACTGCCGCTCTGGTTTCCAGAAAGGAAGTGGATTTCTCAAGCACAGATGGGGAAGCTGAGGTCAGACCCGCCTATAAAATGGCTTACTCAAGCATTGGGGTGCCTGGCAGGGGTTCCCAGGAAGGAGTGGGAGCGGTGGCAAAGAAGGAGCGGCTCCACCCAGGAAGTAGCCAGCAGGGCAGCCAGCAAACCCAGATTTTTGAGCAAGTCCAAGTTAACTCGGAGCCTGGAAGTTTGCATGAAGTGCTGGGACCTGCCCCTTAGGGGCCACTCTGAGTGTTGGCTTTGGGTGACATAACTGGAGGTCAAAGGTTTCCACCTGGGGTGAAGAACTGCGGTTGAGGGTAGGGCCCGTTCCCTTCCAGATCTGGGGGTGGTGGACAGGGCAGCAGGAACAGGGTGAGGGGCTTCATTTTGGGCTGCTGGAACCTGGGGTAGAAAGAAGGAGGAGGACAAAGTGCCGATCACATGAGTAAACAGCAGGGACATACTTCAAAATGGATTGACACAGCTGGGGAGATGCTTCCCTAGCTTCACCTCCTCAGTGGCCACCTGAGCCCGAGCCCTTTGCAGCTGGACACTGATGGGAGTTCTTGTTCCATCCACCACGCAGTGTTAGGATTTCTGGTCTACGGCCATACCACCCTGAACATGTCCGATCTCGTCTGATTTAGGAAGCTAAGCAGGGTTGGGCCTGGTTAGTACTTAGTACTTGGGTGGGAGAATTTCTGCTTTAGGCAGCTCCCCTCCCTGTACCTTCTCTGATCAATACGCCATGAACTGATGAATGAATTCAGCTGAGTAACTCATCAAGCCAGTGATAAAAAAAAACAATCAGTGAAAATGCTATTCATGTGCTCAGAAAACATTCATTGAGCACCAACAACCTGTCAGCCCGGGGCTGGGGCTTGGGGCCATCGAGGGGAGGCAGACGGGGAAGAGCCCACCAGCACAGAGCCTGTGGGCTGCAGATCCCCGTAATTTCGTTTCAGTGTTAAGTGCTGCGAGATGCGTGGAGCAGGACCCACCCTAGTCTGGTTTCCTAGAGAAAAGAGGCATTGAGCAGAGCTCTCAGAGTTCAGTAGGAATTCCCCAGCTGCAGGAGACAAGGATGAAGAGAACAGCAAGGCAAAGGGCACAAATGGTGAATTAAAAAGTAGCTCGGCAGAGCCAGAGTTCAGGCTAGTTCTAGAGACACTATAGCTGAGACATGCGATCACGATGATGTTATCAGCAGGTATTGCTTACTAAGCACCAGGCAGCATTGTTCTAAGTCCTTTATACACACTAACTTATCTCTCATGCCAACCTTGAGAAGTCGATACCATCCCCATCCTTGTTTTACCGATTAGGTAACTAAGGTGAGAGAAGAAACCATCTATATCCACAGCTTACTGTCAGCAAAACTGTGACTTTCTTGTCCCCCATTCTGCAATCATGATTTTACTACTGCAGGAAATTCTTGCCCAGGAAGATGAAGCTGCACATAACTTCATAGTTTGTTTCAGGAATGCCCTGAAAGATCCCGTTATCTGAACAATCGACTGCTTTGACTTTCTCTCCAAAGGGTGAACAATTCCTTCTAAGACAAAGAGATTGCTTGGCTGGGCTCATCAAAGGACTGTTTTTTCTTCAAGGACTTGCTTCACAAGTCCTTCTTGCTGGGTCCACCAATCCTAAACTATTGTATCATGGATTTTGCATGGCAATATCTACCTTGAACCGGACCACCCAAACCTTGCAAATAACCCAGCTTTGTCTTTCCCCTCCTTAGACCAGTGTATAAAGCTGCAAAACAAAACAAAACAAAACAAAACAAAACAAAACAAAACAAAACAAAAAACTTGTTTTTGCTTGAGCAGCAGTTGATTCTGGCCATCTCTTTGGGAGAGTCAGCAGTCATCAGAGGCTAAGTAACTTGTCCCAGGTTGTGAGCGATGGAACCCTGCTGCGGCCCTTATACTGTAGCTCCAGCATCTGTGTTAGCATCTGCTGCACCAGCCAGCACATCAGAATTAGAAGGAGCTTGCAGTCCCTGCGTCCCTGGCATGACCATCTACCTTACCCCTGCCCTTCTCAGGATGGGCAGTCATCTTCTTGGAGGCAGCTGCACCCTTGCTGGAAGATGTTCTTCAAGGCGTGTGGCACAGCAAAAGGAATGGGGTTCCGGGTTGGGATAGACCCAGGTCATTCATTGACCAGCTGTGTGACTTTGAGCAAGTGACTCAACCTCTCTGAACTTTGGGTCTCCCAGTTGCACAATAGGCCTGGTGGGCCACATCTCACATGGTGGTGAAGTTCTAATGTTGACTCAAGGCCTGGCACAGACTTGATGTCTGCTTCCCAGATTGATCCCTTCCCCACCCCTCACTACTCAACTCGCTGTTTCAACAAGCATAGACTGGTCCGCAGAAGTTGGAACTTTAACCAAATCTCTCCTCCCAGAGCTCCTTCATCCCTTTCATTCTGGTCCTCAGGTTAGTGGAGCTGGAGCAGTAAACCCTGGAGAGAGGCACTGCCTTGGTCCCTTTCAGGTCTGAAATTCTCTGCCTCTGTAACTTGCAGAAGGAAACACCCTCATTCTTGAAGATGGGCTCATGGCACTGTGAAAGGAGCACTGGACAAGGAGTCCGGAGACACAGGGGTCTTGCCCTGGTTGCTACATAGCAGCTGTATGCCTGCCCTCTCTGCCTATTGTTTTCTTCTTTTGTGAATTGAAGGAACAGGCTTCAGCTTGGTCTCTGAGGGACACGCTCTCTGGCCACATACATACCCAGGTCTTGTTCCCTTTGCCCAGCTAGGGGGAGATTTGCTCTATCACACTGAGGCCAAGAAACAAGGCAACAAGGAAAGGGGGCACAGGAAGAAGGCAGAGCTGGGATGAGAAGGGGAGGGATGCATGTGGTCTTGTAAATTATGGTCCTTAGGAGGCTGAGATGTAACCAGGCTTTAGCATCAGGGAGAAGGGGGCAATGACGGACCTCCACTGCCACGTTAAGCTGCCCTTTCCAGGATGCTGCTAGCTGCCCAGGAGACTTGTCTCTTTTGGCAGGAGCCTGATGTATTTGCAGAGTATGGTTTCTGCCTCCAGGAGAGTCTGATGGTGTCACAGTCTCCACAAAAGCATTTTGATTAAGGCAGTGCTCCTTATCCTACCCCCAAACTGCAAACATAAATGAAAACATCTAAATTCCCAGGGCAGAGAAAAATACTGATCCTTAACGCCAAACAAATGAGAAAATGTTTCCCTGTATAAGCGTCTCTTTCATCAAGCAGTCGGGGTCTTAGAGGGTTACTACCAGTTAACACTGGATAATGCAAACGACCTTTGCTCTTGCATGAGAGTCTTCTCTTTTTATGTCTCTAGGACTTGTCTCATTTCTGCTAAGATTCTGTTTCCTCAAATGGCCTCTGTGTCTTTTTGGTATTTCCTCTTCCCCTCCCTACAGACAGTAGTTTCACCATGGATTCAGGATGTAGAGGAAAGCATGTTATAGGGTGTTTGGAGATGTCTGGGCCTGAGTTCAAATCTCAGCTCACAACGTAGCTGGGTGGCCTCTCTGAGCCTCGTTCTGAGCTGTGCCATGTATGAATCTGCAGATTCTAAGGGCGCCTGCAGGTGACCCCACATCTCTGTACCAGCAGATGGGGGCAACGCTGGGGTTGACATCCATCTTGTGGGAAAAGATCTTCCTTGATGGGGTTATTTTGAGGATCCCAGGTGACTTATAGAATACTAGCACAATGCCTGGCACTTGAAAGTTCTCAGTAAATGAAAGATTAAAAAGGAGAAATGGGTGCTGGCTTTGGCAGCACATATACTAAAATTGGAACGATACAGAGATTATCATGGCCCCTGGGCAAGGATGACATGCAAATTCGTGCAGTGTTCCATATTTTTATGCAAGGTATTAATAATGGGGTGGTATATGGGAATCCTGTATTTTATACATGTTTGTTCTGTAAACCCACAACTTCTCTAATTATAGAAAAAGAGCTCTGACAAACTTAGAAAAAACTGGAAAGGAAACAGAATGCAAGGAAAAATGAGGTATTACGACACCTAGTGCTTTTTAATCCTGGATATGGAAACACAGCCTGAGAGAAGAACTATAGAATTACATTATTTTCATATATTTCTTGTCTTTTTATGTTGATTTGTCTTACTGTGCAAATTATAAATACTCAAAATGAAGAGCCTAGTTCTTACATTTCCTTGGGGCTTCTCTTGATGACATATTAGTTTTCTTCAAAGTGGGTACATTTTATCTCCAGTTGACTGATTCCCCATGTCTATAGTGAAGTTTACCCCATTACTATTCTCTGAAGATAGATGGCTCCAGAACTGGATTAACCGGCTCTAAACATATTTTAAAAGAGGTTTCAATTAAAGCAAGCCATTGTAATTTTCCTTCTCTAAATGATTTGCATTGCTACTATGCTAAGCCCATGTTTAAGGATGTTACCATTGAGAGTGTATATTTCAATGTTAAAACTATATGTACCTAAAATGTGTTCATTATATAATTACTTGTTGGGGA
>JAQZBX010060490.1:0-17285 GCA_029593785.1 Cabassous unicinctus | reverse complement strand
TAAAAAAAAAAAAAAAAGAATCTACCAAGTACCTAAGCAGTGCCTGATAAAAGAAAACAGACCAATATGCCAAGCCCTCAATATTAATGCATGTACTTAAGAACTTATTCTTGTAAAATTGAAAATTAGCCAAATAATACCTATTGCCTTAGAGTTATCTCCTGAAAACATCCTTATTACTCAAATGTGGCCTCTCTCTAAGCCAAACTCAGGAAATAAATGCACTATCTTCCCCTCAGTGTGGAACACGACTCTCAGGGGTGAGCCTCCCTGGCACTGAGAGATTAATACCAACCACAAACCAGTGATGCATTTGGAAAAAGACCTTGGCCAAATGTGGGAAATATTAAATACAAAAGAGTTTTTATGACTAAGATTTCAAAATGAGTCGGTAGGTCTTTCCAGAAATTACACTATGCACTACTCAGGCAGATCTCACTAAATGCCACTGTGAACAATTCCTCAAATAGGGGTGTTCCTGAGGGCTCTAGAGCCATCCAGATACTATAGGCAGGGCACACAACCTCATGAAATCAGCATACCATCAGTGGGCCTTCCCTGGGAATGTATGACAACCTATTTACTCATTGTTACAGAGTTAGCTCATTTATAATTTCCCTACACATGATTCTCCTGTCCCTTTTATTTGAGCCTATAATTAGCACTATACTCATTAAATATATGTCTCAGAGACTTAAATCTTTAGTCTGTTCATGTGCCAGTGGAGCCCTGAATCTCAGAAGAGTTACTTACTCCCAGCCTCCACTTTCCTGCTCATCGGACTCGCCCAGGACAACCAACTAGATGATGATAATGGACATCCCTCATCCCAAAAAACAAAGAGTATCTACAACTGCAAGTAAAACAGTTCCTTCCATCTAAACACCCTCTCAATCTGAGGCAAAGCAGGCATCACCATCCCAAATTTCTGAAGGTTGAGGAAGGAAAAAACATAAGGAGGGAATGCAACCATGGACAAAGTAAACTTATTAATGTTGTAGTAATGGAAGATCATGTAACATTGATATAAAGATAGTGGTTACCAGAGGTTCTGAGGGGAGGGGGAGGGAATAATAGGTGGAACATAGGGCATTTTTAGGACATTGGAGTTAACTGGTAAACCACAATGTAAACTATAGACCTTGGTTAGTAGCAATGCTTCAATATTTATTCATAAATTTAACAAATGTACCACACTAGTGAAAGATGTTATTAATAAGGGAAGATATGGGAGGAGGAGGGGTGGGGTATATGGGTATCCCTTTTACTTTTGGTGTAACTTTTCTGTAATCTAAAACCTCTATAAAAATAAAGTTTATTACATATTTTTAAAAGTAATAAAAAATTCGCTATAAAGTCTAGCTCCCTGTCCTCTCCATAATCCTTCAAGACTCTTTCCACTTTTGCTAGTTTCTTGTGTAACTTTGCAATCCAGGGTGACAGTCACTAAAGTTAGCAACTCATATAACACAGGCATTTATATTTCAAAATATCAGTCATGGTTTGGGTATTTCTTTATGCAGTGCAAACCAAACACAAATGTAGTTTCTCTCTTTTCTCATATCAAAGGTAGCATACTCTACACACTGATTTAAAGTCTTTTTTTTTTTCTTTTTTTTTTCATTTAAGCCATTTATGAGCATAGGACTATTATCAAGAATTTGACACATGGTATCTCATTTCATTGTCACACATCTCCATTTTACAGATGAGGCAACTAAGATTCCAAGGTCACAGCACAAGTGAGGGGCAGATGTGTAACTGGTACCCCAGTCTGGCAGACCCAAGAATCTGCCCTCTCATACCATTTTTTTTTCTCAATCAGTTACAGGGAAATTCTGCAAGCATCTGCAAGCATACAAATATTCGGAGAGATTCAACAATTGTTTCACACCTATTTACAAGGTAATTTATGTGTATATTAATAAATTATGCATGGATTAAAGGGTTATTAATTTTTTATTTTGAAATAATTTTAGATTCACAAGAAGTTGCAAAAAATCATGTGGGGAGGTCCCATGTGCCCTTCACCCAGTTTCCTCGAACAGTAGCAGCTTGTGTAGCTAAAATTAGACACCAAAACCATAAAATTGGCATTGGTACAATCACAGAGCTTATTCAGATCTTACCAGTTTCACATGCACTCATGTGTGTGTGTGTGTAGTTATATGCAGTTTTATCATATGTGTAGATTCATGTAACCACTACCACAATCAAGATATAGAACTGTTCCATCAGCATAAGGCCCTCTTGTCCTATCCTTTTAAGCCCTATCAACCCTCTTTCTTCCATTCCTAACCACTGGCAAATATTAATCTGTTCTCCACCTCTATAATTTTATTATGCAGAGACTGTTAAATGTATGTATGTAAACTTTTTTCATTCAGCAAAATTCCCTTGAGATCCACCCAAGTTACTCTATGTACCAATGTTTAATACTTTTTATTGCTGAGTAGTATTTCATGGGATGGGTGTGCCACCATTTGTTTAACCATTTTTATGTTGAAAAACATTTGGTTTATTCCCATTTTGAGACTATTAGGAATATAGCTGATATGAATATTCTTGTACAGGTTTTTGATTGAGCTTAAGTTTTCATTTCTCTCAAATAAATGTCCAAGAGTACAATTCTGAGTTGTGTGGTAAGCGCATATTTAGATTTTTCAAAAAATACCAAAGTGTCTTTCCTAGTGGAAAACTACCAAACCATTTTCCAGCTATGTATGATTGATCCACTTTCTCCTAATCCTTGTCACCATATTTTACTTTAGCCATTTTGATAGATGTATATTGATATCTCATGACAGTTTGAATTTACATGTTTCTCATAATTAATGGTGTTGACCACCTTTTCACGTGTTTATGTGCCATCTGTATGTACTCTTTGGTGAAATGTCTGTTCATGCCTTTGTCCCTTTCCTTTTTTTTTTTAAAGGATTTATTGATTTATTTTTATCCACCTTTACCCACCCCCCACCCCCCCCGGTTTTTGCTGTTTTTGTGTCCCTTCGCTGGGCAACTCCCTGTGTCTGTTTCCTGCCCTTTCTTCTCATCCTTCTCCTCCTGTCTTCACTGGGATTCGATCCTCAGAACCTCCGATGTGGAAGAGAGGCGTCCCACCGTCTATGCCACCTTGGTTCCTGGTTTTTAGCATCTCGTCTTGGCTCTCTCCTGTGTCACTCTCCTGTTACGTCATCATCTTGCTGCGTGGCTCACGGGGCCTGGGGGGCTCATCTACTTGCGGGGCCTGGTAGCACACCCGCTCGCAGGGCCTGGGGGCCCGTGTGCCTTCTATATTTTTCTTTTTCTTATTTTTACTGAGAGGTCCCGGGGATCGAAACTAGTTCCCTCCATATGGGAGACATGCCCAACCATTTGAGCCACATCCGTCCCCCTGCTATATCTCTTCAGATTGACCAAAGATATCTAGAGTTATAGTCATTTCCCATTCAGGATGGTCATATAATAAATCAGGCTTAGTTTATCACCAGTATTCTAAAAACCAGACCTAGGGAGAAAAACTAGGTCTGGGGACACACGCATGATTTCTAAAATAGCGAATGTTTAGCCTACCCTGATTATCACAAAATCAGGACAGTGAGAATATTCACAATGTCCCTTTTCTGAAAGGATTGTTTGCTTAGCTTTTTACTGTTGAGTTTTCAGATTTCTTTACATTGTCTAGATACAAGATATTTGTCAGATATGTGGTAAACAAGTATTTCATCCCAGTCTGTAATTTGTCTTTCTATCCTCTTCATGGAGTTTTTCACAGATCAAAAGTTTTAATTTTCATGAGGTCCAGTATCTCCATTTTTCCTCTTATTGTTCGTGCTTTTGGTGTCAAGTTTAAAAACACTGCCTAGCCTTACTTCTCAAAGATGTCCTCTCATGTTTTTTTTCCTACAAGTGTTATAGATTTGCCTTTTCCATTTTGCATAGTTCATAGTGAGTTAATATTTGAGTTGATTGTCAAGGTTTAGTTTGAGCTTCCTTTTGTGTATGTGTGCATATATATATATATATATATGGATGTCCAATTGCTTCAACCCCATTTATTGAAAAAGCTATCCTTCCTCCATTGAATGACTTTTGCATCTTTGTCAAAAAATCTATTGGACATATTATGGAGTAAGAATTTTTAAATTTTTTAAATAAGAAATGTTGATATTGCTATTTCTATGACTTTTCTCCTACAATTCAAAATTATTTTACTTTTATTTTAAATGTAGTATTATTAAAGATCCACAGACACTTTTTCTATTCTTGATAGTGCTATCAGATCCTATAATGTATTCATAGATTCAGAATAATAGCTTCAGCTACAAATAGTAAATTAAACTCACTTGGTTACAAAGCAAATCATTTACATCAGGCAGCTTAAAATTGGCTGGTTTACCTGTATCAGACCAGGCTACAATTGTTGTCCCATAATCCTCATTTTTTCTTCTTAAAAGAAAACTGTTTCCTTTTGCATACCCAGCCAAAACCAATGCAAACTTTCAGCACATCTAAGCTATCATTGAACATTCAACAAATATTTATTCTCAAGCTACCGTGAGCTGGTGCTAGGGAGAGAGCAATGAACAAAACAAAGTCCATGTCCTTGAAGAGTTTGTCTTCTGGGGGAGATGACCAGCAATAAATATGTAAGCAAAAATAAATGTGTATCACAATGTCAGGTAGTCCTAAGTGTTATAAAGAAATATAAATCAGGATGTGAGAAGTTTGCTTTTTTAAACAGTGTGATCTTTGAGAACCTGAGAGAAATGAAGTGGTGAACTGAGCCACACAAATAACTGGAGGAAAATCATTCCAGACAGAGGGAAGCAAAAGAAAAAAGGCCTCTGTGATAGGAATTGGCTTGGTATGTTCAGGCTAGGAAACAGGTCCCTGTGGCTTTAGGGAGGTGATCCCAAGCAGAGAACGATCATCAAGGACGCTGGGGCCTTGTAGATACCACGGGCTGAGCTAAATTCCCCAACTGGTTTGTGCACTTTGGTCGAGATAGCCAAGGAAAGACAGAATAATAAAACCCATCACTGGACTTGGTCTTCGTGGTTTTGTCAATAACTTGCAGCACGATTTGTGAGACATGATTCACTCTCTCAACCAAATGTGTTGTAAACCTATTATGAACAATGGACTATGATAAGTGCCTGGAATGCAAAGGGAAGTAGGATTTGGTCCCTACACTTGACAAAATCACAGGGTAGTAGGGGGATGTTCAACGACAATATAATGCCTATATGTGATAATTAAATATTTGTGAACATAGAGTAAGAATGCTGTGGAAACACTGATGAGAAAGTAGGCTAGGGGCAATAAAAAGTGTTTGAGGGATTATTTTAACTGAGTCTTGAGGGATGAATAGAGTATGCTAGGAGTAGAAGACAAAGAATATCTTAGAGAAAGGAATGACAGTGGCAAAGGCATGCAACCTCAGGGCACATTCCTATCTCCATTACTTGAAAGAGAGACTTATTCATCTCCCACTCATGGAAATGTGACTCCAATGACCAGGGTTATCTGTTTGACTGGACATGGTTCAACAGAAAAGAATGCAATGCTAACAGAAAATTCTGACAGCATTATGACTCTGAGGTGCATTATCTCAAAATTCACTTATTGTACTAAAAATGTTCTAACCCTAAATCTAACCCTACAACTCTGCTTCATGTCACCCAACTTCTTGTGCATCAGGCAAATGTGCCTGATGTTGCTCCTGTGGCCATCCTCTGTGTGACTTGCCCTGGAAATTGTATTATAAAAAACACCCCTTCATTTCTGAGACAATGACGTTTCATGGTCTCAAGTTTGAGGATCCTATTTGAATATTCTAATTAAGTGCGCTGCTTTTAAAAATTATTATTGCTTGCAATATGCCAAGAATTGTTCTTGGCTTGTGCAGAAACAAGAAAAGTTTCTCTCACTGGACCTAAAGGAACTGACAACACTACTGGGGAAAGAAACTTCAAAATTATGAAATAATTGGGAAACAAGTGCGGCCCCTAAACAGAACTGGCCACAGATGTTGACAGACTAAGATCTCCCCTCCTAAGGATGCCACACGTGTTGAGGATGCAGTCAATAAAATTCTATCACAGATCCACTACTCCACATTTTAAGTATCCTCTTTAAAAACACAAATGTCCAGAGAAGAGTAGACTTTCTGAGGAAATAAAAGCCTTGACTGAGGTGAGGAGGGACACTTGATTTTCCCATGTCAGGCTGTTCTGGAAGAGGTCAGTCTGCACAGCTGCCCCTGTGAGGATGCTGTATGTGTGCTCTGTCTGGAATAAGAGGAGTTATCAGAAAGAAAAGGTGGATGCATACGAGATGCAAAATGTGCCTTACTCACAATATTGCATTATTTCATAATAAAATTTGTAGCTATTTTTATTGGAGGTTTTTAATTGCAGGGTTACTGAAAAATCATGCAGAAATAGAGTTCCCATTACCCTCCCTTCATTATTAATGTCTTGCATTAGTGTGGTACCTTTGCTACAATGGACGAAAGAATATTTTTATAACTGTACTATTAACTAGAGTCAAGGGTTTACATTAGGGTTCCCTGTTTGTGTTGTACAGTCCTATGTTGCTGCTTTTCATTTTTATTCTAGTAACATACAAACAACCTAAAATTCCTCCTTCAGCCACACTTAATGATTCAGTGCTGTTGATTACATTCAGGGAAAAGTCTTGGTAATAGTGGTGATGGTAGCACAATATTGCTATTTTTTGGTGGGGGACGTGGGTACCAGGGATTGAACCCAGGACCTCGTACATGAGAAGCAGGTGCTCAGCCACTGAGCTGCATCTGCTCCCCTGCAGCTATTTTTAAAGCCAAAAAAGATTTATCTTTTGGACAAATAACCAAAGATACAATGGAATAGTATGCAATTATAAACAACCAGAATTTAGAATATTTAATAACATGGAAAACGATTCATGGTAACTGGGGGAAAAAAAACAGTTAGAAAACCATGTACAGGACAATCATAATCCAAAGGAAGGAAAATGAGAGGAAAAAAACAAAAACACCACAATGATACTGGTGGGAATCTACCAGTGTGTTTTTTCATCCTGTTGCCTTTTTTTTTTTTTAATTTCTAAACGAGGATGCTGTGCTTTAGTATTAAGAGAAATAGTGTTTTACTATTTCAATGGGAAAAAATGGATCCTCTCTGACATTAGTTTTTATGCCAGCTTCCTTGGATTTCAGAGATAATACATCAAACTCAGTCACCACCACTGTGCTGGAAGTTCAACCCAGTTTATGTTGCTTTACCCAAAGCCAGTGCGTTTCTGCTCCTGGCTGATGCTTTCTCACATACTGGATGCTGGTTCTGGCTGTGGGGAGACATGATGTGTACCCTGTGGCCTCACTATCTAGCCTAGAATGTGCACCACGTTCAAGATGAAAGAAATCTCTAAGAGTCATGCTTTAAAATGATATGATGAAAAAAACAAAATTTTTAAAAAGATGAAAAAAAATGATATGATGAAATATTCTAAGGAATGATGAAAAGTGGACTGAATGTTCCTGAGCCCCCAAAATAGGATGAAATTAGAAAACTGAGCTTTTTTTAAACTTGAATCTATCATTCATTTTTCCTGAGTATAATATAAAACCAAAGGGCAAAGACTCTTTCAAGCAGATCTGGAGATCTGATGAAGTTTATAGTATTACAACCCTCTAAGCATAGCTCTTAACATTTTAAGTATCTAGTAGAAAAGTTATTTTACCTAGTTTTAAAAAAAAAAAAAAAAAAAAATTTAAGGTAACATTTGATGCACATGTTGAAGGAATGAGCTATAATAAAATTTTGAGTGTTTTTAAAATTTTTAATAGCTACTTCTCCTCACAAAATATATGTATTTGTACATACACACACACACTCACTCACACTCACTCACACACACGCACACAAACTTAACATATCTACATTACCGATCTTCCATCTACTTCTTTTTTATATGACTAACGAATACCAGAACCTGTCTAGCAAATAACTTCAGAACCACAGCACACACACACACACACACACACACACACACATACACACATACAGAGACTGTCAAGTACAATCTAATCTAAAAGCATAGATATAACTCCATCCCAAGGTCTTCTCTCCATTCAGTCCAATCTGACATTGCTATCCACTAAGTCAGTGCTTCTGGCTCATCCACATATAGTCAGAGTTTTCAGAGGTCCTGGACAGTGTTGTGGCAATCGTGATAAGGTCTTGTCAGCAACAGAAGACCACAGCAACCTCAGATGAGTAGTGTTATGAAACTCAGCTCCCCACATTACTTAGCTTCTCTTGTGGTCTCTCAACAAGTAGCAAGTTCTGAAAACTAATTCACGGTGTTCCGAGTGTCTAGATAAACAGCGTGGTAGGGGGCCTGGCCACAATTATCGTCTGTTCTGATCATCACTGATGTATGCTGTTAGAACCCTCTTCCGGCAAGAGGCCAGCACAAATATAGCAACATCAGGCATGAAAACAATGAGGATGGAAGTACAGTGCATTCACCATAGCTTGTGCAGAAGGGAATTCACAATGGCCCCATGGAGAATACGTGACAGAGAAACCAAAATGTCCCAGAACAGATCAACATGCCTACCCCTAAAAAGAACATTTCACACAATTTCATATAAGTTTAAGGTAATCGAAACTTTTTGTTGAATTTACAGTCATTACCCAGCATCACAAAGAATCCTATTGTGATTTTTACACTTCCTCTCAAATCACATGACACTGCAGAACTCTCATTGTTTAATGAAGAAAAATAACATTAATAGAATCACAAGTGAGCTCTGAAATTTTAAATACCTAAATGCTTTCCACTTGACATTAGAGTTTTCTTTAGAAATTGGAATTTGAAGTCACTAACAAGCAGGGAGTGATAAATATGTTGTCCCCAACCACTCTACCCAAGGTATTCCCAGCCTCCTCCATCCCACATCCACTGATTTCTTAGTTGGGTCAACTTAAGTCTAATTATTTGAGATTTGTAACTGCTTGAGATAAGAAAAATAACATGAATTAAAGGGGCATGAAATGAGTTTTAAAAGAATCCATAAATGACTCTAATTTCCTAGTGATTAAACAAGAAAGAGAGAGAGAACCTCAAAATGACCTACAGTTTTAAGAAAGACATATTACTGTTTGAGTATTTTGGGATTCTTTTTCTCTTTAAACTCCCCTGTCTTCCAAATTTCTCTATCTTCATATTGATGACCTCTGCTTGCCTCTTATTTTACAAGAATTGTCAAGTTTGTCATCCTCTTTCATAAGCCCCGAAATGAGAAAGGAGGTTGTGTTGTTGTTATTTCATTTTTTAATATTCTAGTATCTGTTGGGAAAAAAAGCCTTGATAAAAAGGACAAACAGGAACCCCACACCTGACAACAATAAAAAAATCTTGGTTTCAAACATCACACAATTGGCTGACACATTTTTTTTTCCCTATGGGCCAACAGCTGCATGACTCATTGATGCATGTTTTGCCTGCCTGAGCACTGAGTGGGTTGATGTAAATAGGAAGTGATGAGGAAAATCAGTTTGGGGCAAACACATTTTTTCAAGGCTGTAACAGGAAGAGACAGGAAGCCCAGGAAGATACTTGATAGATATTCAACTCAGTAGAAAGGAGGAAGTAGCATGTTGAAGCACTCGGCTAGTTATTTTGAGTTGTTGAACGGAAACGGGACACAACAGAGAAAGGACGCAGATAGGATGCATTTTGTTGCATAGCAACACAGAGGATAGAAGCTACTGTACATAACTGAGACCATCTGTGTGCATGAAAGACTGAGGAGAAACAGTTGTTTAAAACAAAGGAAAAGAAGAAGAATGAGATTAAGCTTTAAAAAAGCCTATTTGTGGTATATGTAATAGATAAGTATATAATATATTAAAAGTAATATAAAACATCTTTATTAATATTTGTATGTTATTTTAAAGAGTTTATTTTATATGAAATGTGATGCCTTCTACTATCATCCCACTTTGGATCAACAGCTTGCCTCAAAACTTTCCAGAAAGGTTTGTAAGGGGTTAGGCTAATGGTGCAGTGGGTAGTGTTTATGAGCCTTGAGAAACCCAGTTCAGTCCTTAAAGTCAGTGTCCAAAAAAAATTAGTGGTCAATTAACCTAAAGGTAAATCCGTGTGATAAGGAGCAGGGGAGGAAGAATGGTCGGCTCAAATGAAGGATAGATGCCCTCCTACTCCTGTCCTGTGGGTTTCCCCAGAAGACTTCCTGGGGAGTAGCTCCTATCACAGGACCCTGGCGAAGGAGAGAGACATGGAGCCCTACACAAGAGTGTTTCTTTCTTAGGAAGCCCCTGGTGCAAGTAGGGAAATGTGTGAAGTGGATAAGTTATTCCTTTCAGGGCAGGAAGCTCTCTCCAGAAATAATGTCCAATTTCCTGCTGCCAAAGACTGTCAGCCTTATAGCTGATTCTGTTTCCACAGAAATAGAGTAGTCTGTTTCCTTTCCTCTTTGCCTGATATTCCCCAAATTTGCCCCTTTTCCCACACCACGGAGCTATGAAGCAACACTTTTCAAGAGATTGTGCCCCCACTGCCCTCCTCTTATACTGGTTGGCAGCCACATCCTAGCTTCTCTCCCAGAGAGCAGCACAGCTGAGAAGAAGGAGGATCCAACTGTTCATCTGCCAGTGGCTTCACTGTGCAGATTTCAAGGGAAACCATGGTCCCTCCACAAAAGGGAGGGCCTACCTCATAGAAGCCTTCATTTTATTTGGCAGTGCCTAAAGTAGAACCCCACCATCAGCAATATTCCACTTTGGAGGAGGCACTTATATGATATTCCACGGAACCATGGGGTGGGAAACTTCAGGAAAATATCAAAGAACACTGACCTAGGAAAGAATGAGAAGCAAGAGTAAATGTTAGTTCATTTCCCACTTTTATCTTTTTTTGGGTAAGGCTTTTGTAGTGTAATATTCTTTTAGTGTTAATGTATTGCACAAAGATGTAGTAGATACACAGTATGGTTAAGAGTATAGATGGGGAGCGGATGTAGCTCAAATGGTCAAGCACCTGTTTCCTGTGTACTAGGTGCCGGGTTCAATCCCTGGTACCACCTAAAAAAAAAAAAAAAAAAAAAAAAACTAACTCTCATTGGGGAGTGAATGTAGCTCGGTGGTTGAGCACCTGCTTCCCACATCCAAGGTCCTGGGTTCAATCCCCGATACTTCCAAAATATATATATAGATAGATAGATAGATAGATAGACAGACAGACAGACTCTGGAATCAGAATAGTGGGTTCAATTCCAGATTCCCCTCTTTACCAGTTTGATAACCTTGGTTTTCCTCATCTATAAAATGGGAATAATTAGATTCAGTCATACAATATGCATGAAGCATGCACATAATAAACACATACACACATAGTAAGTGTCTTAATTTGTCTGTGCTGCTGTAACAAAGTACTACAAATTGGGTGGCTTAAAACAGCAGGAATTTATTGTCTGCTGTTCTGGAGAATAGAAGTCAAAAATCAAGGTGTCGGCAGAGCTACACTTCCTCTTAAACCTGTAGGGGAGAATCTGGTTCATCCCTCTCTAGGCTTCCAGCAATGGCTTGCTGGCAATCCATGACATGCTCTGCCTCAGTTGTCACATGGCATTGTCCCCTTTGTCTGTGTCCAAATTTCCTCTTCTTATGAGGACACCAGTCATATTGGATTAAGGGCTCACCCTACTCCAGAATACCCTTATCCTAACTAATAACATCTTCAAAGATCCTATTTTCAAATAGGGTCTCCTTTGCAACATTGGGAATTAGGATTTGAACATATCTTTTGGGATAACACAATTCAATCCATAACAGGAAGCACTTATTAAATAGTGACTAGCATTCAAACTGATTTGGAAGAGTTAAGAACCTTAAAAGGTTTTAATCCATAAAAATTACTCTAGGGTAATGCATTATATATGTAGATCTCTACAAAAAAAAATTTTTTTAGTGAGGAAAATAATTTCCCTCCCTGAAACATCAGGAAATTGTGACTATATGACTTGTAATATTTTCAAAGTATATGTATCTATATTGATTAATAACTGTGTGTACTGTGTACATATTGAAAATTGAGCTTCAGTTTTTCCTAATTTGTTCTTAGTCAAAAGTTGACTTATGACTATTATTCAGCTGTAAAAAGGAATGAAGTCCTAATACATGCAACAACATGGATGAATCATGAAGACATTATGTTGAGTGAAACAAGCCAGAAACAAAAGGACAGATATTGCATGATCTTAAAGTTATGAATTAATTATAATAAGCAAACTCACAGAGCTAGAATTTAGAATCTAGATTACCAGGAGATAGATTTGGGTTAGAGAACGGGGAGTTGATACTCAACTTGTACAGAATTTCTATTTAGCTTGATGGTAAAAGTTTGAAAATGGATGGTGGTGAAGGTAGCACATTATAGTGAGTGTAATCAACAGCAATGAACTATATAATGAATGTGGTTATATATAAGAGTAGAATAAAAATTAAAAGATAAAACATAGGACTCTACAATACAGTGGACCTTATTTTAGATGGTGGACTATAGTTAATAGCACAAGTATAAGATTGTTCTTTCATGAGTTATAACAAATGTACAATACTAACACAAGGTGGTAATAATAGAGTGGTATATAGAAAAAATACACCTAACAGAAATAATAGATGGTAGATAAAACTATTTTAATAATCTTTCATCAATTGTAACAAAGGTAACTATTGTTTAAAAAAATAGTACAATTATCTTTAAAATGTGCTATCATCAGTTGTAACAAAAGCTCCATACCAATGCAATGTGTTGATGGTGGGGTGGTATATGGGAATCCTATATTTTATGCATAAATGTTTTGTAAACTTGCAGCTCCTCTAATTAAAGGGGAAAAAAGCAGCTTATCATGGTGGTTCTAGCTCAGGGTCTCTCATGAAGTTTCAGTCAAGATGTCCACCAGGGCTGCAGTCACCTGAAGGCTTGTCCTACAGGTGGCGGATCTGCTTTCAAGCTCATTCATGGCTATTGACAGAGGCCTCAGTACCTTGCTGGTCATGGCCATATCAGTTACTCTCCGTTAAAAAAAAGTTGATTGATAATAACAGACATTTGTTTTGATGTGGAAGCTTAACCAGAAGAAACTGGATCAAGATTTCTTACAGTATATAATAATTCTAACCAATAGGATAATTTTCTAATTTTAGTCCTAAGTTTCCTAAATTTTAAATGTATGAGCAATTTCTCAAACTCACATATACATTATTTTTGCCCAACATGGTTTACATTTACATATATAAAATTCTCATGAAATGGGAAAGGCAATTGATAGACATTTACCCCAGGCATAGTCACTGGAAAGTGTCCAGGCCCAAATACCTAGGCTGTGCCTCTGAAACAAGACATGGTGTGGTTTCATTTTATCATATTTTTTATCTCCTCAGAGGTAGAGTAGTATAAAGAGCTTGTACGGGGAGTGCAAAGACCAGGTTCTGATTGCAGAATTAGAACTGAATTAATTAATTAATAATTAATAATTTATTTCTTAGAATTAATTCTGAGAAACCCTGGGCACTCTGCTCAACCTCTCAGAGCTTCGGTTCACCAATTTCTAAAATGGTATAATAATACAACTTCGTAGTACAGAATGTTTTTATGAGGATTAAATTAGTTTGTTGGTATTAAAGTACCAGGCACAAAGTAGACATTCAACAATTGCTGGTTTCCTCCAGTTAGTAAAAAGGATGACATATGTCTATATTGCTTTACCAGACCCTTAAGAGCCTGGTGCAATATTTTGTTGGTCCTAAAATGAGAGATATGAAGTGGTAATGAATGAGTAAACCATCTTGGTAACCACCTTTCCCCTGCTCAGAATAGGAGAATTAGCCTTGCTAAAATCCCACATGACTCTGTAGTGTGTGGAAATGGGTCCAACAAAAACCACTCTCTGAGTCTAAGTCCCCAGAACATATTTGTTCTAAGCACCAAGCATAGTGCAGACTAGATCCCAGCTGCTGACGATTTTTCCAGCAGCCTTTCAAAGAGCTTGGAGAAGCCACTGGGAGGCTCCTAACTCATGAGGAATCATTCCCTTCTTGGCTCTCAAAGAAAGGATCTTGGAACAGACTTGAAGAATGTGCTGTGTCCAGATGTGTGTCTCCTGGGCTGTGAAGGTGACACTTAATGTCAGTTTCCACACACTCTTCCAGTCTGTGCTTGCTTTAAATTTTTTTTTATTCATGGGAAATTCCAAAGAATGATTTGAAACATTAGACTCTTTTATGCATATTTGAAATTTGCTCGTGACAAGCATCTACCCATAGCTGATACTTCTAATTATATAATTGGCAGGCTAATTTATGTCAACATAAATGTGTTCCCCATAGAGAAATATAAAAGATTCACACTTGACATTTGCTAAAAATTCTGACCTGTGACCATGTACATTGTTAGAAAAGCTGAAGCTGTTACATCACAGTGGCCAAGAATAAAGCCACGTTTGAATTTACTAGTTGTATTAGTCAGCTAAAAGGGTGCTGATACAAAATATTAGAAATCAGTTGGTTTTTTTAAAGGGTATTTATTTGGGGTAGAAGCGTACAGTTACAAGGCCATAAAGAGTAAATTACCTAACAATGAGGTAAGGATTGACAGCCACCATACCAAGGAAATGAGAGAGACGAGAGAGATCCATCCATCAGCTGTATGGGATCGAAGTCCTCTCTCAACTAGAGGTGGAATGGGCATCACCATCCCAGAATCCTCAGGATTAGAGAATGAACTATGGACTAGAGTGGACTTACAGGTATTCTACTATAAACTTATTGTGATTCTACCAATGGAAGAAATTACAACATTGATGTGGAGGCTCTGGGGGCAGGGAGAGGGAAAAATGGGTGTAATACAGGGCCTTTTTTGGGACTTGGGAATCATTCTGAATGACATTGCAATGACAGATACAGGCCATTTTATATCTTCCCATAACCTGCAGAATTGTGTGGGAGAGAGTATGAACTACAATGTGGTCCATGCTCAGTGGCAATGCCCCAGGATGCATTTATCAATTGCAATGAATGTGCCACAGTAATGAAGGATGTTGTTTATTTGGGAGGGTGTGGGAGGTGTGGGGAGTGGGGCATATGGGAATCCTTGTATTTTTTGTGTAACATTTATGTAATCTAAGTATCTTTTAAAAAATAAAAAAATATATTTTTTTAAAAAAAGAGTAAATTACTTCCCTCACCAAAGTCTGTTGCCACATGTTGAAGCAAGATGGCTGCCAGTCTCTGTGAGGGTTCAGCCTTCCCTTTCAGGCTCCATGGCCCCAGCTTCTTCTGGTCTCAGCTGTAGGCTGCTGTAAGGCTCTTCTCTCTCCCTGGGGCTTGTTTCTTCCCCGGCTCAGCTGCTCTGTTCTCTCCACAAGGTCAGCAGTAGACTACCAGGCTCTCTCTCTTCCCGGGGCCTCTGCTGTGTCTATGGAGCAGTCTCTATTCCTCTGTGTTCTTCTCCTGTGTATTTGCTTCCCGGGGCTCCAGCATCAAAACTCAAACTCTTTCCTCTGCAGTGTCGTTTTCCCTGTGAGTCCCCACCCACCAAGGGGGTGGGGACTGAATGTCCTACTGATATGGCTGAATCAAAGCCTTAATCATAATTTAATCAAGTAAAAGTGAAACCTCTGAATCTAGTATGATCAACATGCCCAGAGGAACAGACCAGTTTACAAACATAATCCAATATCTATTTCTGGAATTCATAAACAACACCAAGCTGCTACACTAATTAATGGAGGGCACCTGTGTGTAAACCTGTTCATCATGCATGGTTAAAAGAAAGCTCCCTGAATAACAGTCTCAGTAGCTGCATGTCCAAGCTAACCATTGTCATGTGACATTTTAGTTAAAACTGAAAGGTTTTCTTATCCTATAAAGGACGTTTACTACATGACAAACCCTATATTTCAGGGATTTAAGATAACTTCCAAAGAAATAGGCTTAGCCCACTCAGCCAGCCACAGTTTTAAAGTATTGATTTGATGTCAGGTCCAACAACCTGTGCTCTACGGTGTTTTATTTGAAGAATTTATCATCTATAGCACCCTAAATATCTCAGCTTTAAAATATGATTCCTAAAAATTAGCAGGAAAATCCTAATTCCAGTTGGCTAATAATGATAAAATCTGTGCTTAATTATAAATTGGGAATGTGCATAGCTGTAAATGTGTGTGTGTAAATGGAAGAAGCAGAAAGTGAGAGGAAGGGAAGGGGAAGGAGTGGAGGAAGAGAAGGGGTGGGGAGAAAAAAGTGGAGAAAAAGGAGAATGAGGAAGTGGATAGCATAAGCATAGGTCAGAGCTGGGGCTTCAGTAAGCCAGACTGATATGGATTTGAGGCCTGGCTCTGATCCCTCCAAACTAAGTGCCTGGTGCAAGCTATGTAAGACTCAACTCACTACACCTGAGTTCCCTCCTTTGTAATGAGAATAATTGTTTCTACTTAGTAATGCTTTCATGGGTAGCCCTTGTCTCAGTGCCTAGCACAAAGAAGATGTTTGGCACACAAATGGTGGCCACCAATGTCCCTTTTCTAAATGTCTTTTATGTGTGTATTCACATACATCTACCTCATGTGTTCATTAGATGAATCACCCCTTGGATGCAAAACCTACTGGTCCCCCTCTCTTCCATGCACAGAGGAGTCACAAAATGATCTTGTGCCTCACTTACAAATATTTTTCCAGTGTTCCGTAATAAAAGCTCAACGTTTCTTCAGAACTCTATAAAACACTTTCCTGTACATTTTGGGATTTGACCCCCCACCCTACCCTATGGGCCTGAGTTCCTATACCCCCTGTGAAGGAGGCAAAATCACTCTCCCCATTTTATACCCAAAGGCCCAGGGCTTTGCCTTAGCTCTCACAGCCAGCGAATGTCCCAGGCTTCTGCTGCTAAGTTCCTGCTCCTGTTATAGCCTTGGCTTCTCCTGGGAGCCTGAGCTGTACAGAAGCTGATGCTGCCTGGGAGCCAGTTTAATCTCCTTCATTTCTGGGGAAAATGTTCACATAAGCACCACTTATTACCATGTACAGTGTAATGGAGCATTTAAAAAAGAAGATACCGCCTTACTTTAATGATCACCTTTCTGCCTGTGGTCAGATTAAAATTCCCAGGAAAAATAAAGTATTTCAGAAGATGAAGCACAAATAGCTTCCCTTGTTCTCCGCATTTGGTTCTTTTTTTTTTTTTTTTTT
>JAQZBX010060489.1:0-17295 GCA_029593785.1 Cabassous unicinctus | reverse complement strand
GAGAAACGCAGCCCCGGGAAGAGAGGAACCCAAGAAGCCTGAACCCTGGGCAAATGTCGGCAGCTGTCTTGCTCCAACACGTGACAATGGACTTTGGTGAGGGAAGAAACTTATGCTTTATGGCATGGTAACTGTGGACTTCTACCCCAAATAAATACCCTTTATAAAGACCAACCCATTTTTGGTATTTCACATTAGCACCCCTTTGGCTGACTAATACAGCTTCTATTGATATTTTCAATTGCCCTTAGATATCTTGCCTTCCTCCTCTGATATCCAGATTCTTAAATGTTACTATGAAGCCATTATCCCAACTGAATATCCTGTGATGATACAGAATCAAAAAAAGAGTAAAATCTCTGTGGGCAACTCCTCTGGGAGCTGAAGGTGACTGAAAGGGGGTGTGAGAAGTCATGAGGAAATGGTGTAGACCTGACTTAACTAAATCTACAAGAATAAGTCACCAGAAGCCATTGCATAAGGAGGTCCCATAACATATCCTCTATTCCTGTAGCAGTATATTTTAGAACCCCCTTAAACAACTGAAATTGCCTTCCTCATTAATTCTGTCAACCTGCTCAATGACAAACTGCCCTCCTTGATAGATCTGGGCCAATCAATTGTACCACAGGACTTCCTTCCAAACACCATCTGTAATTTTTTATTTTAAAATTTTGCCTTTGTCTTTGTTCAGTGAGATAACCTCATGCTTGGCCTCCCTCATGTATGAATAAAGTTATGCTGTACTCTAACTAAGGAGTTGGCAAACTTGTTCTGTAAAGACCAGGTAGCAAATATTTCAGGTTTTTAAGAACATTTAGTCTCTGTTGCAATTACTCAATTCTTCCATTATTGGCAAAAGCAGCCATTTACCATATGAAATGAAAGAGCATGGCTGTTTTCTAATAAAACTATTTACAGATATTGAAATTTGACTTCCATATAATGTTCATGTATCATAAAATAATATTCTTCTTTTGATTTATTTTTAGCCATTCTAAAATGTAAAAAAGCATTCTTAGTTCATACTCCATACAAAAAAATGCAGCAGGCTAGATTTGGCTCAGACCTGTAATTTCTGGACCCTTGCTCTAATGGAATGTTTCTGAGTTTTTCTCTGACAAGGTGTGGCAAGTAGAAAATATATGGAAACAAGAGAAGCTTAAGGTAAAAAATAACCTAATTATGTGAAAAGTAATCCTGAGGACATTCTTGGTAAAAAATAAAAACTGGCAAGGAAATGAACTGGAAGATGGGTTAGACATTTTTTCTCATTGCTTATGTCATTTTTTTTTTTAAATTTGATGGATTTCACGCTCCACAATGGAAACCATATTGCTTGCTTATTTCATAAATAGTTTGCAAAGGAAACATTTCTAAGAAATGTTATTTTGAAGTCATCAACTCTTCTGGTGTATACGCACTATAACATATTTATATCTTCCTAATGGTCTTTCCACTTCCCATGCTAATAGTGATCCAGATTTTTGCCTCAAAGAAACAGAGCAGCATAAACTTTTCTAAAAATCAGAGACAGACAGTGCCAATGTCTTGTGAGTGATTTGTTCAGAGAGCTTGTAAGAAGAGGAAGAAATAAAGTGACATTATTGAGTAACTGCAGTGAACCAGGTATTATGCTAATATGTACAAAATCTCTAGATAGTGTTTGGCACACAGCATTAAATATATCACAGTGCTTGTAATGATCTTGTAATGATCACATATTACTTTCTTTGATTTAAACAAAACAATTATATGCCTTAAATACTATTATGTCAGTTTTGTACTTAAAGAAAATATGGCTTATACGATTAAATACCTTTTCTCATGTTTCATAATTAGTATGCGGTGGTACTCAGCACATAGTAGGCTCCTGATGAATATTAAATGAGTGAATATACTGGATTTGGAACCAGTGTTGCCTAATTTGGAGTTTCTTGTTTCTACATGGCACAGAGTATAGGCTGTCCAGGAGGCAATTTTAATGCTAAAGTGGCTCCTTGATAGGATGCTGAGGTCATACCTGATGACTCTAAGAAAATAAATTCATTAGCAGCTAAAGGAGAGTGAACTCCTTGACCTAGAATAGATAATGCTGTTAAGGGATTAGCAGTGCCATGCATAGAGATATGATTAGCTAAATAATTGGCGACACTTGACATGGGACTTTTGCCAACAGGAGGATAAAAAAACACCCACTATTTGTTATTCAGATAATTAGATTTTTCACCTCAAGTGAAAAGCCACCTGAAGTGGCTGCTCAAAGTTGATGTGGGTCTTTAATTACAGAACTCATCAGATGTAGAAGCTTCAGACTTACCAGGCTATGCTGATTTGAATTCAGAAATGTGTTTTATAAAACCTCTGAGACAGCAGATTACTGGTCAGCTCAGCAACCACGTAGGCTGCCAGGAAATGTGAATCATTCATACTGGCACTTCATAAGGATATGCAATCAAATCCCACTTGAGGTGCCTTTAAATAATTCCACTGCTCTGCCTTGGAAACTTTTTGTCAATCAGTAATCGGGGCTGACGCTCCTTTCCCCCATTGCTCTCTCCAACTTGGCAGCAGCAGAACCTTTGTGGCCAGAGATTTGCTAACGTATTGGCTCAAAGACACACATTTCATGTTTCCTGTGCCCTCTCATTTTCTGCCTCTCAAGGCACTACCTCTCAGAGGATCCATTTCAGTGTTCCTAATAATTACCCTACTCTTGAGACAGTGACTGTGAGACAGACTTCATTGTGACTAGCCTCTCGTTTTCCAAAATATGATCTTCTATTGCCTTGTCTGAGTGTTCTGGAAAATCACATCTTTCCCGTGCTACACAATTCTATGTCTCAAATTAAGAGGAGTGAAAGCATAGGAGAAAGGACAATTTTGTACTTGGAGAACGAAGTGAAGGAAAGGAGGATTGTCTCATGTTTCTTTAAAATATAACTTTAATAACAACTAATCATGAGCATAGTTTCCTGTAGTTCTAAGTAAAAATGTATTTTCTGATAGAACAATGTATTCCAAGAAGCCACCTTTTTCAGGTCTCCCAACTAACTAAAGTGTGAATTATCCTAAATTTCTACATTTCATGTTTTATTGTTTGTATTTTTTACTCAAATAGAATCCTGTTGCTTTGTGTACTCTCTGATTTCTTTTAACTTTATTTTATTTCGTCATGCAAATACATGCTTATATTTCAGTGTGTGCTGCCTCAACCATTTTTCTGAAGTAAGACTACGTAAACTATATGCGGAAAAAGGGTGAATCCCTCAGATTAAAGGAAGGAGGTCTGAAAATCAAAATGTATATAAAAAACCCTTCTCTGGTTCAGATTTAATGCCAGTTTTTCTGGTCAACTCTGACTGATTGTTTTTAAATCAATTTTATTGAAACATATTCATAAAGCACACAATCTACCCAAAGGGTACAATCTATGATATTTGGTATATCACAGAGTTGTACATTCATCACTTTAATCAATATTAGATTGTTTTCGTTACTCCAAAAATAATAATACCAATAAAAAACAAACAAAAACCTCTCACCTCTCAATCTTTCTATCTCCCCTCTGCTATACATAACTGCTATTCTATTTCCATCTCTAATTTATTTGTGTTTATATGTTGTACCGTTGGAATCAAACAATATGTAGTACCTTTTGTCTAGCTTCCTTATTATTTAACATACTTTTTAAAAAGGAAGGAGGAGGAGTCTTGTGTGCCATGAACAAATCCTCTTCAGCTGCTGCTGTTGCATCCTGTTCTCTACCCATGTCTTCACCAGGTATCCCAGACCGGGGTGAGTTAGCAGCACTGAGAGGTAGAGTTGCTGTTTCCCTTCAAGCAATCACCACTTAAATCATCATTTCCTTCTCTACCCCTTCTCTCCCAGCATTTTGTCTAGGACTGTGGACAAGGGGACAAGCTGCCTTCTCCTAGGTCCCATGTATAGTGGAAGGGAGTAGTCCCCTGACGTAAGAAAAGCTCCTCACGTAAATATAATTTCACGTAGTAAGGGAGGCTTAAAATGTATATTAAAGAGCATATCACAGGAAAGTCTTCTTCTGTTTGTATTAGTCAGGGTTCTCTAGGGAAACAAAACCGACAAGTGATATCTGTAAATAGTATGAGATTTTATAAAACTGTCTCATGTGACCATGAGGCTGCACAAGTCCAAATTTTGTAGTGCAGGCTGCAAGCCAGGGACTCTGATGAAGGTCCTTGATGAGTTCCCCAGGAGACACTGTCTGTCTGAAGTAGAGATAGGAATTCTCTGTGAATGCTGAAATCACTTTCCCTTTTAAGGCCTTCAACTGATTGGATGAGACGGCACTCATTGCTGATGGCAAGCTCCTCAGTTGATTGTAGGTGTAACAAGCTATCTATGCAATCAACTCACTGATGATTAAAGGCTATGAAATGCCCTTGTATTACAATTAGCCCAGTGCTTTCTTGACCAAACAACTGGTCACCATTACCTGGCCCAGTTGACACATTAGCCTAACCATCACAACATTATAATCATTCAAGACCCTAATTGAAGCCCTGCTACAATTCATTGTTCCTGACAATGACACATGTCAAAATCAAGGTTCTGAAATGTTATGAGTCTCAAAGCTCTAATAAAGAGGCCCTATCATGCTGTTCTAGTTGGGTATACTGTTATAACAGGTTTCCCATGAACATGGCCCTATTAAGACAAATTCATACAATGAATAACAGCTCTTCCTGACTTTTGACTAAATTCATTTGGCAATTTGATTAAGGCAGAGGTTTTCTAATGCTCAGTATGAGTTCAAATTCCTAGGATTCAAGAGCAATAGGAAAAAATCAAACTAATGAAAGAGTTCAGCAAGCAGAGTACCTTTAAAACCCACAACCCCACCTCAAGTGAATTTTCGAGTGTGCTTTCTCAATTTGCCCAATTGTGATACTTGGATTTAAACTAAATTGGGTTATGAGTCAAAATGAAGACCTGGCTCTTCAGAGGAGTTGGCTCTTTCCAGAAGGAAGGATAAAAGGTACCTTTTCAGAGAGAGATTACCTGGGTAGAGTTGTGTTTCACTAATATCTAAGTGATTAGTTGACAGAGTTCCAAATTTTTTAATCTAGGAGCATTTTTCCCTGATAAAATCTCCAAGGTAGTTAAGTAAAGGTAGTTAAGTATTCAGCATTTTGTCTGAGAAGATTGGTTGTTATTTGTGCCTAATTGGGAAAATCTCTAGACCGAAATGTCTAACTTAATTTAATAATCACAAATGGAAGAGTTTATTTCAGGTTTCTCCTCCAAGTGTGCTATCTTCCAGGATGGGTGAGTCAGGTATCTTTAAGGACACTAATAATAAATCTGTGAATGCATTTGCTGAACAAAGGAGACCTCTTCACACAGGATTAGCAGCCTTCTTGTGAACTTCTTTTATATGGACTTCTTTTATGTTATATAATTAACATTTATTGAAACAAACCAGATGTGCCCAGATCTGTGCTAAAAACACTGTAGTACAAGGTTGAATAAGCCACACTTTTCACCTAGAAGTATATCACATTGTAGGGGTAGAAGTCAGAATTAGAAGCAGGTAAAATACACTGCAATATGTTAAATGCCCTATAACAGGAATTCAAAAGGAATTTGGAGTTCAGAGGATGGAGCTACTAATTCTGCCTGTGGTTGTAAAGCAAGTTTTTCCCTGAGGAGGTAGCATTTCAACTGCGCCTACAGGTAGAGAAGGAGGGAGAGAAAGGGAAGTCTATTCAAGGTATGGAGATCGTGCTAAAAGGGATTATAATGGTGACTATGGCGCTGGAACAGAGATGATAGTGGAGGATAAGACTGAAAGGAGATGCCCTTGTCCACCTCACTACAGAATTTGGTCTTAATGCCTGTTATGGATTGAATCATGTCTCCCCAAAAGTTATGTGGAAGTCCTAACCCCTGCTCCCTGTGAATTTGGCTTTATTTGGACATAGGGTCTTTGAAGATGTTATTAGTTAAGATGCATGCCCTAATCCAATATGACTGGCGTCCTTCTAAGAAGAGGGAATTTGGATACAGACACAGCCATAGGGGAGGACGCCATGTGACGACCTAGGCAGGGAACGCCATGGATTGCCGGCAAGCTGCTGCCAGAAGCCAGGAGAGAGGCGTGGGACAGATTCTTCCCCACAGACCTCAGAGGAGGCCTGGCTCGGAGGACATCTTGTTTCAGACTTCTAAAACTGGGAGACAACACATTGCTGTTGTTTTCAGGCAGCCAGTTTGTAGTGCTTTGTTACAGCAGTCCTGGGAAACTAAGAGAATCTGGTATGCAACAAATACAACAGTGTCTTTCTTTAAACATTGCCAGTTTATTGAACAGGCATTGCTCATTAGGCCACAGTCAGGAAATAACTAAATTCTACCCTCTTCCTACCCTCTACCATTTTCCCCTAAATCTCCCTTGTTTCTCTATCTAGATTGGGAAGATTTCATAGCTTTTTGTCGCTTTCAGTTATAAATGATTAGAACCTCATTAGAAAGTCCAACATACTGGAAGTCAAAACTCCAGTTTCTCATTCAATTAAAAGCATCTTCCCTTCTCCCCAACTAAGACCTGACATGGGCACCAACTGGGTGGGGGTAAGGGCACGGTCACAGGGCCTGGACGAGGGTGTGTGCCTCCTTGCGTTTTCCTCCCCAGGCGCCTCGCTTGCCTCACCTAGTCCTGACCCTGGCTGTTTTCATTTTTCTTCTCTCTCTTGCACTCCCCTCCTCTCTTATTCACTACGCTGGACCCAGTGGCTTCAGAGTTGGGAAGGCAGGAGGAGTGATAGAGGGAGCACATATCCCTTTTCACTTAGGCAGTACTGTTTGCTTTTCTTGACTGTTAATACTGTTTGTCCTGTCGTAGGCAGACATTATAATGCTCTTCAGACCTCAGAAATTGACAATTCCCTGATGTGCAGTTATGAATTCTCTGGTTGCCATCTTGTGACTCCTCCTTAGTTCCTACCTCAGTTCCTACCCCACATACTGGAGCCGATGTTGTTTCAGCTTCAGGGACCCTTCCTTGTACAGGCTCCCACCAAGACCCCAGGAAGGGTCATAGCCATGTGTTCACATGGCCATACATTTTTGTGCCATTTTTTATTGCAATCAGTTAAAACTGAAGTTTCTTTCCATTCTGATTTTCCCTATGAAATAATTCCCCTTATGTCCGTGAAACTGGAATGTTTGTGGGAGTTTTGGGCACCTGGCTAAGGGGAAGTTCATTTCAGGATTCATTTAGTTAGGATTTGGCAGGATATATTTGTGTGGTTGACAAGTCGTTTCTTTGTCTGTTTAAGTAATTGCTAGCCATCCTGTGTGGGAATGGCTTCTAGAAATATTCCTATCACTCCCTGTAACAGGACGGTACAAGGACAGAGGTTTAATTGACTAGCCTAAGAAGCATATGGGTAATGGAGGAGAAATAAGATTTGAAATGCATAAAGTTAGGAGCTAGTCTGTGAAAAGTTCTTCCAGATCTTCCAGATCAGACATGAAAGAAATTGGTCAGAGTTTTCCAAATTTGACAACAATCCTAAAAATGTACATGGCATTGCCAAAGTCAGTTATAAAGCCAAATGGAACTTTCTAAACTATACAAAAATTTAAAAAATGTAATTCAACCATGCCACAAAAAAGACTAAACGATCTTTCAGTTCTCTCTATTATCATTGTTATTTGAAACAGGCATCAAAAATATGTGATCAAAAATTGTAGGGAAAAACACTATTATAGAGGTGTGAAGCAATTCATTAGTATAAATAGTATTTCCTGGATTTTTTATGTTTGTGACATTTGTCAGCTTTAAAAAAATTGTAATTATTGTGATTTTTGTTCAGTTTCTAAAATATTAACTTTTGTGCTTTATTTTGTATATATAAAAGAAGGACTCCCAAATTGTATAAGCTTTGGATCCCCAAAACTAGATTCATCCCTGCCCTATCACCTTTCTGATGGGTGATAGGTCATCTGGTCAGGAAGACATTATTTTGGGCAGTAAGTTTTCAAGATGACTCAAGCTTGGTGACTTTCTTTGATGTTACTTGGGCCACAGGAAATATTTGCTTCTTTGCTTTGCCAAACTCGGGAAAGGTACGTTGCTCCAAAGAACTTATTCTTACTCTGCTCTGAGAGCCAGGCCAAAGAGTTTGTGTGTTCTGCTCAGCAAATCTCCAGCCAGCGGTGCTGAGAAAGCAGTGTGTCCCCTGACAAGGACCTCCCTACCCTCTCTCCCACTTCCACTGTCCCCCATATACATTGTTGCTTTTGAGGCTCCTTTCTCTTACCTTGAGGTAGAGAAATAACAGGAGATGGCGAATGCTTCAGACTCACAATCCTGGGCCAGTAACTAAATCACTTCAAATAAATCTGCCCTGAGTATTCTCCTTGAAGATTCTCTAGCCTCCTCTTAAATTCACATTGGATGTACCTGTTGAGCTAAGGGCCACATAAGTGATTTCACTTTGTCTTGGCAAATCCTATGGATATTTTTAGCATCTCTTGTTAGAGAACAGGGATACTCGTTAATTCATTGTCATCAGCTGCAATTTCATAGGAGGCAACTTTAGGACAATTGTTGCAGTGTGTGTATGTGTGTGTATGTGTGTATATGTGTGTATGTGTGTGGTGGGGAGCTGCATATGGTTCTATGGCTTGATCCGCCCTGTCTTCTTTATAATGCCTTTGATTCCTCTCATGAAATGATTTCCTTCCATTGAATCACAGTATTTGATGAGTCCAAAAGCAAGAAGTCACTTTTTCCCTCCTTCCCAGTCAATTTGTACTCTTGTGACCAAAATAAATTCTAGTTTTCAAGTTTTACCTCAAAGAAGATTTAAAACAATTTCTCCTGCTTACTCATAATGTGCATTTAACATCACTTGTTATGCATAAAGTTTAGTAAATCTGTTCTTGTATTCTGTTAATGAGGTTTTTTTAAATACATTTTTTAATTTTTTTAAAAGATACTTAGACTACATAAATGTTACATAAAAAATATAGGGGATTTTCATATGCCCTGCTCCCTACTCCTCCCACATTTTTCCTCATTAACAATATCCTTCATTTGTGTGGTACATTTGTTGCAATTGATGAACACATTTTGCAGTATTGCCACTAAGCATGGATTATAGTTTACATTCTAGTTTACACTTTTTCCCACACAATTTTATAAGTTATGACAAGATATATAATGGCCTGTATCTGTCATTGCACTGTCATTCAGGACAATTCCCAAGTCCTGAAAATGCCCCCATATTTCACCTATTTTTCCCTTTCTCTCTCCCCTTAGAACCTCAAGTGGTCACAATCAATTCTATCCATCAATTCCACATCAATTGCTAGAATCACAATAAGTCTATAGGAGAATAACAGTAAGTCTACTGTAGTCCATCGTTCATTCCCCAATCCCGAGGATTCTGGGATGGGGATGCCCAATCTGCCTCTAATTGAGAGGGGTCTTAGATCCCATGGGGCAGATGGTTGGGACTATCTTGCTTGCAGTTGCAGACTGTCTCTGTCCCTTGGGATGGTTGTTGTCCATCATCATCTCATTGTTAGTTTTCCTGGGTGAGTCCAATGAACTAGAGAATAGGCGTTGCAACTCTGTTGAAGTTCAGGGCCCGACTGGCAAATGGAAGCCCCAGAGACTTAAGTCTCTTGGACATAAACCTATCAACTCTAGTACTAACTATAGGTTCAAATATATGGGACAGAAGAGCCATGTGTAAGGAAACCACAACTGAGTCCAACTTTGTTACACTGGGGAGCATAAATTCCCAAGTAGGGCCCACTGGCAGGGCACCAAACTCTTGAGATGTAAGTCCTGCCTATAGTGTCTGGATGTCTCCAGAGCCCTCAGGAGCCCCACTATTAAGGCAATATTTAATTTGGCAGTCAATGAGATCCTGCCGAGACATGCATAAGCATAACCTCTGGAATGATCTACCAACTCACTTTGAAGTCTCTTAGCCAAATAAACTCATTTGTCTTTACCCTTTCCCCCTTTTGGTCAAGGTTTTTTTCCAGTTCCCTTGCTAATTGGTGCTTGGCAGTAATCCTTCGGTGCCAGGGAGACTCATCCCCCGGAGTCATGTCCCACGCCGGGTGTGGGGGTGGGGAAGGTAATGCGTTTAAATGCTGAGTTTGGCTTAGAGAGGGGTCACATATGAACAACAAGGAGACTCTCAGGAGGTATGTTCATGATGTTTTATGAAGGATTTGATGTCTGTTCTTTGAGAACCATGAGACACCAAAATTTATCTTCTTTTGAATTTGTCTTTTTCCACATATTATGCATAAATCCCAAGGAGAAAATTAGCATGGTAAAATGTCCTGTGATAATAATTTCCTAGTGATCTTAAGTCAATATCTTGGTAGGGTTTATTAAGGTTCCAAATATGTTGGGAATCTTTACTTTGGTTATGTCCCTTATTGTGAAAACCTAAAATGTTGATTTTGCAGCCCAAGTCATTTTCAAATGAACTTACTAATTTGCATATGGTAGATGTGGTCTGTCCAATCACATGCATTCTTACTAATTGATTTGATTAGTTCTTAGGCCAGGTAGATGCTGAAGTGCTCAAGAGAGCAGCTGGACCTACATAAAGGTCATCTATAATAATATTTTGTTTCTGCTTATAAAATTTTTACCTTTACAGCTGTTAGATGGAGTTGTGGCTTAGATCAAAATGAGAATGCCTTACAAAAAATATTAGACTAGAAGAGGTGAACTCAGGGTTTACACTCCACATCTATCATGAACCGAACATACCTGTGACCTTGGGCACATCATCTCCTCTGGCTTCACTCATTTTCCTCTACTGTAAAATGAAGGTTTGACTGGATCATCTCTAAGGGCCCTTCCAAGTCTATGATTCTTTATTTAAATTTTCTTTTCTTTCTAGCTGCAAAAGATGAAGGATTGCAGTACTGTCTTAACACTAAGCAAAAGAACACATGATTTTACATGTGCCTGTCTCTCTGAAAGAGTTCACAGTGTGAAATTCAGGCCCTGTCACCTTGACATATTTGTGTTTGAGCTGGCTCCCTGGTGCTTTTGTCAGCCCTGGGCTTTTCTTCACAGAGAATGCCTGCAGGCTGGAGTACTCTCATCTCTCAACTATTTGAACACCCCTTACATTTGTAATCCTCACTTTTTTCTTCAGCATTGGTTCTCATTAAATGTATTAAGTCCCCTCAAGTGGCTATGAACCTTCTGTCTTCCTGTACTTCCAGTGATTCCTCAGGTGGCCCCATTCAGATTGCTTCAATTCATGCAGTCCTGCTGATTGTTTCACTGAGTTAATTCTTTAGTATTTTTCTTATGACCAATGAATATTGCTACAAGAGAGTATTAATTTCTATTCAGAATGGCTTTATTCTCTGTCATCTCATCTTAATATTCTCCTGTTTGCAGGTTCATAGCCCTCTTCTACCCTAGTCTTCCATCTTCCATTCATGGCCTTCAGGAGTCTAATAGGCTTATTTTCCTTCAAGGTACCGCTGTATTTCTTTCCTTCTGGAACTGGTATTGTCACAAAAGCACTTGAGAACCTAAGCCCTTTAACATATTCCCTTCTGCTATAAGTGACTCACTCTCCTACAGTGTCTTGGGCTCGGATATAACTGAGAGTAGATGCAAAAGGATTGGTAAAGCAAGGGATTCCTAAATCCCCTTTCCAAATATGCTTTCCTACCCTTTTTGGCATCTTAGTTGTCAATACCCTGATTTTTTGTGCTTTTTGAGACCACAGATATTTCCCTGCCTCCAGAGACAGCCACCTTCTTTTCTTATGCTCTCTTATGTCCTTCTATTCTTTCTTGTTTTGAGAGAACCCAAAGAGATAGATACTATTGAATGCAAAGAAAGTAGCTTTCCCAAGTCTGGTCATAGATCCTTCAGAATCTTCCCAGAGGGGTCCTGTAAGTGTTAGAAATCTCAGGGCAGGTTTTGCCTTCTAACTCAGCTCAAAGTGAAGGCAAGTCCATGTTTAGTTACACTCTGGCTTCTTATCTGCTAGCCTGTATTTACATCTTCTCCTAGTTCATGAGCTGGCCTCCTTTTTGTTGATACAGAAAGAATGAAATTTTTTACATATTTATAGGCCACCTAAGGTTTTATCCATGAGGATATAAGAAAGCCTATCAAGAACAATCTTCCTAGAGGCCCAGAAGTTAACAAAAGGCAGAGGGGCATACTCTTCTTTTTCTGCCATTCAAAACAGCTTACATTTCTGATAATCTCTCTTCTTTAGACTTTCCTTCATTGTGTCTGCAGCTGAAGTGACTGGCCCAGTGTTCCTCGAAGCCAGTCATGCCTGGTAAATGATGGAATTTGGTTATCTCTTACTCTATGATTATTATTTTTTTTGCATTCCCTAGCGTTCATTAAGTCTTAATTCTGTTTCAGCTATGTCTCAGGCATTCAGAGAATCATGTGTTCTCTCTTGAGCTATAATTTTAAGGGAAATCAATGTCACACTCTCTCTTACAGCCCTCATGGCAGTGGTGGTCATTAATGAGCAAGAGTTTTAGTGTCCTTTGTTATCTATAGCCCATGGTTCCTTGGTGTGTCTGTGTGTGTTGGGAAGGAATCTGAGGATATAAATATTTATGATGTGAATAATTACTTTTCAGAAAAATGTCCAGAGTTTTCATGAGATTCTCAAAGGGATTTGTGTCCCCAAAAAGTTAAGAACTACTGCTGCAGAAGAATGTGAATCTGGGAATAAATTCCTGGGCTATAAGATCCACTAGCACTTTTCCCTTACAGAACTTCTCCCTCCTTCATAAAACTTAGAGCATGTTTCTAGTTTTACTCAGAATGGTGAAGAATGATGGGAATTGTTATCTATATTTATCTATATTAGACAGCAATAAGCCCCTTAGCTGGGTCTCTGGGCTCATGTCTGACTTTTTCTGCTGTCTGCTGGCCAGACCTGTTTTGATGCAACTACAAAGATCTAAGAAAGGCAGCTCTTTGAAGTTCTTTGATCAACAGTTTGTATTTTCAGGGTATAGGAGCCCTTTTTTAATACCTAATGAGGCCTATGATTTTGAAGGCACTGATATATCCCTTAAAACTTTCCAAAGGGTACCATACAGGAGATAAGAAGTTCAGGGGAGGTTTCACCTTCAAGGGCAACTCATGGTCAAGTCTTTCTTTTCAAAGAAAGTCAGTAATTCTTCCTTCTTCATTTATATTGCATTAGTTGAAACAAACACTAACATTTTTTTGTCAGACTAAATTGTCTTTTCTAACTTTCTTTCTGTTTCAGGTCATGCCTTTCTCCTGGGTAAGAGAAATATAATGCTATGCTTGTGCTTAGAAATTGGTAAAAATTGAAAAGCAAATATTTCTAAATGTAGGGTTAGCCAATAGGGTCTCTAACTGCCACTCAGAATGATATCTTAAGGTCTTGTAAGGGCCAGGGAAATAAAATGGCCATGTTAAAGTAACAGGGGTACCCCTAAATGTCTCCTTCAAACAAATAAGTCTTAGTTTCCAGGAAGTCTAATGACCAATTCTCTATCAAAATTTTTTTCCTTAACTATGTGAATTTTTTAAGGCCAAATCTCTACAGTGGATTTAGGAATTCAAAAAACAAGCTGAAACTCTCCTATGCTCCACAAAACCTTCAGCTTGGGACCTGTGAAGGCTTCATAAGCCTGATCAGTAAGACTCCCAAAAGAAAGGGAAGTTTTTACCTGGTAAAAGCCAGCATGGATTAATCTTAAGTCTTATTATAAATAGCCTACAATTCATTAGCACTGCTGCTACTGCAAGTTCTCAACTCAATAAATTAATTGGGGTGGTTCTCCCAATCTCTTCCTCTTTTGATTATCTGCCAGTGAGCCTGATTTGCAGAAAACATGCTCATTGCATGCAGAACAAGGAATAACTATATAAAAAAAAGGACCGCTACAAGGTAGATATGTGCTGAATGGTTTCTAGAACTGTCACAGGGAAGGAAGACATTTGAATTCTGACCAAAAGTAGAGGAACCTTGTTGAAACTGGGATACTCAGTAGAGACCCCAGAAGGGTCACTTCTTTGTAATAGGGCTAAATTAGTCCTAGAGGAAAGACTACTCTAGACCTGCATTTAAAATTTAAAAATGATTCTCAAAAAACATCAAACTGAAACCTGACAAAGTAAAATTAAATCCTCCTTTTAAAATAATAAAAGCCAGATACTCCATAATATAAAAAAATACAATACCCAGCATATGATACAAAATTGCTAGACATATAAAGAAGCATGAAAATGTGGCACATAAGGAGGAGAAAGTCCATTAATAGAAAAAGGCCCATAAATGATGAGGATGATGGAATTATCAGATAAGGGCTTTAAAGTAGTATTGTAAAGATGTTTAAGAATTTAAAGGAAAATATGAACACTACAATAACATAAATAGAAGATATAAAAAATACCAAGTGGAACTTTTAAAGCAGAAAAACACACTAACTGAAATGAAAATTTCACTGACTTGGCTTAACAATAGATTATTTAAGAGTAGAAAAGATCAATGAACTTAAAGGAAGAGTAGAAGAAACTATTTACATCAAAGCACAGAAATGAAAAAGGCTACAAACTAGGTACAGAATCTCAATGACCTATAAGACAAGCAATTTAAAATTTATGCAATTGGTGTCCCAGAAAGAGAGAGTAGCAAAAAATGCTTAAAGAAATAATGAGCAAAATTTGCCTTATTGACTAAAACTATCTTAAGCTCTGAGAAGTTCAAAGAATCTAAGCAGAATAAACACGCACACAAACATACACACACAGATACCATGTCAGGGAATATTATGATCAAATCACTGAAACCCAGTGATAAAGAGAAAAGATTTAAAATAGCCAGAGGGGAAAAACACTTTTAATACAGAGGAACAAAGGTAAGAAATAGTAATGACTCCTCATTCAAAACAATGCCAACCATGTGACAATGGAATGGCATCTTTAAAATGTCAAACTAGAATTCAGTAAAACTATCCTTTATAAATGGAGACAAAAAAAAAAAAAAAAAGACATTTTCAGACAAGCAAAATCTGAGAGAATTTATTCTCAGAAGACCTGTATGTCAAGATTCATTAAATGAAGTTCTTTTTACTGAAGAAAAATAATAACAGATGGAAACTTGCATCTACCAAAGAGATGAAGAGTGTTAAAATGGTAAATATGTTTGCAATATAAATGACTCTTTCCAATTTTTAAATTTCTTTAAAATATAATTAACCATTTAAAGCAACAAAAATTTACTATGGGGTTTATAAAATGTGTAGAAGTGAAATATATAGCAGCAATAGCACAAATGTTGGAGGTGGGGTAGACAAGGTTATGGAGGAGTGAATGCACATAGATTTAGGGTAGGAATAAGATTTCAGAGGTGAGACAGTTATGGATGATGTGAAGACGTGAAGTGAAAGTATAAGTCAGCAGGGATGAGTTTGTTATTGATTTTTGTGAGGCTAGCATATTTGAAATGTCTTTAAGGACTTGGATATTACTTAATATGATAGTGGGCCTTGAGGTGAATAGGAAGACTGTGAGATTTGGTAGTTATTTATAGCTTTAAGCTCTTGAGCCAAGTTAATAATATTTATTTATTTATTTATTTATTCATTTATTTATTTTAAGGAGGAACTGGGGATTGAACCCAGGACCTCATACATGGGAAGCAGGCACTCAACTACTGAGCTACACCTGCTCCCCTAATAATCCCTCTTAACTTTTATTTGAAAATGCTCTATTAAACTTCACAGAATAATAGATAATTGGTTTCTGGCTTGTAATCTTTCTCTTCTTTTTATTTGGACTGTTTTTTATTTCATACACATTATCCATATAAATTTGTGGTGGCTTTCTTTAGTGTTTTTTTCCCTGAAAAATACTGGTGGTTTGCCTGTTAATTTTATTATCAGTAATTGTCAGAATTAAGCTGTTCATCTTGATTTTGTCCTTTCATTTGCTCATATAGATAATAAACCATGGAAACTTCTAGAAACATCTTGTTTACACACCATACAATTGTGCCTGAATTTTACATGGAGTAACTTTTTGAGTTTAAAATATAGCATCTGATATTTACATCCTCTATATGGTTTTTAGTATCATCAAAGTCTGCAGTTCACCTGAATCCTTTTCTGTTACTGGAGCTTAGTATTTCACAATAGAAAGGATTTGCCACACCTTTTGTTTCTCAGCCTTTCTATTCAGATCCACATTTCTGCCCAGGCAAGGCTAATGCACTTGCCTCCCTTGCCTGTAAAATCTTACTAAGCAAGGTGGTCTGTGGACCTGGTCTTCAAAGTAGAACCACTGAGGGTGAGCGCTGGGGAGTGATGTGTATTACATACCTCTGGTTACTCTAAGGAATAAAAGAAGGAGCAAAACTAAAATTACATTGGGCTTACATTTATTTAGTTGCTATTTGTTTTTTTTTGTTGTTGTTGTTGTTTTGAAATAAGATGTATTTGATGACAGAATTTCTAATTGGCAAAAACCATCAAGCAAAGTCAAATTACTGTCCTTGAGCTTTTATCTTCCACTATTTTGAAGTCTGATTCTGGATTTCATTTTCACTGGCTGCTTCCCTCGATTTCCTCAGAAAGGGTGTCCACGTGTTGTATTTGGCACACAAATCCTAGGCTGCGTGTAGAATTTTGAGAATCACATCCATTTCTGCCTATAACCTCGTGAGGCATCTGTGGCAGGAAGTCCCATGTCCCTGGCGTGGCAGCTCAGGTCCTGGCTGTGTCAAAGCTCTTCACATCATCGCTGTATTTAGTTGCTATTTGTAGCCGTTTGGCAGTTTGATGTAATTATGGATTCCAAAAATCTGTTAGATTATGCTTGTAAACTGATCTGTTCATCTGGGCATGATTAAGTTATAATTGGGGCTTGATGGGGCCACGTCAGTAGGGCATTGAGCCCCACCCCTTGGTGGGCGGGGGAATCAAATATAAAAGGCAAGGCAAAGGACAGAGGGAGCAGTTTTGATGTTGGAGTTTTGATGTTGGAGAGAAGGCCCCGGGATAGAGACGAGCCATTCGCCTAAGAGTTCACAGCTGGCCTTGTGGAGGAACCAGAGGAGCTAAGCCCGGAGAGAAACGCAGCCCTGGGAAGAGAGGAACACAAGAAGCCTGAACCCTGACAAACGTCGGCAGCTGTCTTGCTCCAACATGTGGCAATGGACTTTGGTAAGAAAAGAAACTTAACGCTTTATGGCCTGGTTACTGTGGACTTCTACCCCAAATAAATACCCTTTA
>JAQZBX010060488.1:0-17297 GCA_029593785.1 Cabassous unicinctus | reverse complement strand
AACATAACACAGTTTTCCAAAGGAAGGTATATGAGTCACGTTTATTTGCCACAAAATATTGGGTTTCAATCCTCTAGGATTTACCCTAGTAGAAGGCTGAGGGAGAAAAGTCACACAAGTAGAACAATTTTTAACAATTTGTCTGGCTTGTTCTCTGGTTAAATTAAACTCATGTCTGAGAGCAGTTGCATTCTGATGGTGCAGAGCATGAGATTTTTCTGCAAGCTCAGTACTTTTTAACACACATATCTTTTTAGTAGCCAAGTCGGCTGCAGCGTTTCCTTCTGCCAGCGGCCCAGGAAGGCCAGAGTGGCTGCGAATGTGGCCTACATAATATTTTTCACTTCTCTTTTGTATAACCTGCTGCAATGTCGATAATAGAGGAAAAATATTGGATTGCTGTGATATAATAGCAGTTTCAATTTGAGGAAATAATGAATATACATAATGAGAATCAGTAAATAAATTGAAAGGCTCTGAAACAGTTTTAAACACCGAAATTACAGCTACTAATTTAGTACGTTGGGCTGAAGTTTCATTTGTTACTATAGTTTTTGATTGCCCATTTTCAACTATAGCAGCTTGACCATTGGATGAGCAATCTGTAAAAATTAATCGAGCTTCTGGCAGAGGATTTAAAGAATAATTTTTAGGAAATATTAAAGTATTTTTTGAAATGAAAATAAGTAAAGGGTCAGCTGGTAAATGATAAGAAATTTCTCCGAGGAACCCCAAAAAGGCTAAAGCCCAATCTGTAGATTTACTTAACAGAAAAGTAAACTGTTTTTCCTTGTATGGGAGAATAATAGTAGAAGGGTTTTTTCCCAAGTAGTTCTTTACTGTGCTTGCGTCCTTTAAGAACCAAAGAAGCAATTAATTCTGGATATGCAATCAAATTTTTCTTTGGAGTAACAGCCAAATGTATCCATTCTATAGGTTTGTCTTGCCAAAAGTAAGCAGTAGGGGTATAAGGAGTTGAAAGAATTATAAGACTCTAAGGCTGGTTGTAATCTACCTGGGTTAAAACCGTCCTAGTAAGAGCAAAATTAACCAGGTTTAAAGATTTTTTTCCTTACGTAATTATTTTTAATTTTTCCTTTAGGCCTTTTCCTAACCACAGGGAAAGTGAATTCATCATCATGATATCTAGCTGCAGCATCCTCTAACTCTTGCTCAAATTCTGAAGGCAAACGTTCATCAGAATCTGCATTTGATTTTTCAGAATCTGAGTCAGAACTTTCCTTTCCTAACAGTATAGGAGCTGACGCCCCGTGGAATAATTTCTCTTCATTAATCTTTTCCTGAGGAGCAGGAGAGGGAGGAGCAGTTTTTACTTTTTTAGCTAAAAATATAGCCTCATGAGTAGGATCAAAGCAGTTTTTAAGCATGTTCCATAAAGAAAAGGCGTTATGAGGAACTTGTTCAGGCCCCTCCTTTTTATAGTATTCCTTCATTTCTTTATCTACTTTTTGCCAAGTAGCAAGGTCAAGAGTTCCCTCCTCGGGGAACCAAGGAGAAACATACTGAACAAAATGAAAAAAATCAGTCAGCTGTTTGTTAGATACTGGCATTCCTCTGACCTTTAACATGTGATGTGCAATCTGTACAAACATGCACCGTTCTTTCGATTCTCTATTACCCATTCTTAAACTTCCCTACTCTATCCTTACCTTCCCTTCAGGTAAACTGGCATAAGCCAGCGGGGCTGCAGCACCCTTAGTAGGATCCTATCCCTTAACGAAGAAAGAGAAAGCTTACCTTCAGGTCCCTGTTCGGGCGCCAGATGCCGCGGTCCAGCCGAGGCACGAGGGAGCAAGACTGAAGGTGGTCAAGGGCGTCGGCGAGAAATGATGAGTCGTACACCAAGTTGAGTGAGAATCGAAGTACCCTTCCTCAGGAATTAGCAAAATACTCACAAGTTGGCATCTATGGTATCCAATTCTTTAATCCTAAACACAGTCAACCAAAACTCTAGTATCAGTTGCTAATTCAACGCTCCCCATCTAAAAGCTAAATATTGGTAAGTATATAGAACTGCTCTATTTATCTGTCATTCTGTAACTTTGTTCAATATTAACTTAATCTTTAATTGATTATGTTATTCATGTTTCTCACTCTAATTGTCAGTATAAGCTTATTAAACTAAATATACATATTAACATTTATCTTGTATATATCCAGGACTCTAGCCAACAATAAGCCAAGTATATCAGTGTGTCCCCTGAAATGGTAAGCATGTGATTGCATGTATACTTATTATAAAAGATTGGAATATAATAGTTAAACCCCTATTTATAAACAATCCTTCACTTAATGTATATTCTTTCAATTATTAGCTTAACTAAATATTAGTAAAAGGTCCTGCAACAAGAAATGTTCAATAAACCCACCATGTGTCAATATTATGTCTTTAAGGCTTTATGCCTTACTCGTTCTGCCTTCCACAAGTATGTATTTACCATCATTGCAGCCCCCTCAAAAACACTTTTAACACAACTCTATAAACATCTCCAATATTCCCTTACCCAAGCAAATAACCCCCAAGGACAAGCAATAGTAGAAAAAAGCAATCACTTACTAAAATTAATGTTGCAAGAACAAAAAGTGGGAGATGGAAGACAATCTGCTAAAGACAAACTATCTAAAGCATTGCTTACCTTAAATTTTCTTAATAGACAACAAATTTCTAATACCACAGTAGCAGAAAGACAATGGAAAGTTAATAAAAAGAATGAAACTGAAAAGTGTGGACAACTGGTATGTTGGAAAAAAGAAACAACCAATAAGTGGGAAAAAGGAGAGGTAAAAATTAGTGGCTGAGGTTTTGCTCTTATCATTACAGAAAGAGGAGAAGAGCAGGTGATCCTGTCCAGAAGAATGAAGCCTAGAGTTGAAGATACCACCGAAACTTAAACTATGGACATGGTGGTTTCACATTGGATTAATTATAGGTAAAGATTTAGGTCAAGGTAAGATACCATATCATAATTACACTTATTGGGCATATATTATAAACCCAACTATTTTAGAGCTGTTAACTTGGGCTGATGAGTCTTACCCAATTTATCTTAATCAATCTCACCATTTTCCAGGACCTATAACTTACAGCTACATTTAAAGCCAAAAGAAGAAGGGAAATTTATAGAAAATTTAAATTTACCTTTTATAGACTGCCCTCTTTTTATTGAACATGGTTCTGCATGCATGCAACCTCAAAATCACAGTGTAGTTTTAACAGAGTAAAATCAAACTCAAATTTATATTCTCATTTTCCCTTCTTTACCATATAAATCAGAAAATATGGTAAATCTTACATGTCCCTGTCAAAACAGATTACTAAATGACAAATGGCATGTATATCATGGTTTTACAGAAGTTGTGTTGTTTAATGATTCCTATGTAATTGTAAAGGATTGGGCCCTTATAGGAATGCCGAAGCCTGTTGAAAACACAACCATATCTTGGTTCATTAACAATTCAACCATAACCACTAATGACAGTAACCCTTATTTCTGGAATTTTGATAATATGGCACTTACTAACAGCTCAATAAATTGGATAAATCAAGGAAGATTTATCCCTCAACCATGGGACACTAAACTTAACAAAACTCAAAATTATTCATGGAAATTATTTTTGGGAACTGGCCCAATTTTTGAATGACAAGGCAATAAAACTAATATTACCAGTTTAAAAGAAAATCAACTCAATTTCTTATAGTATGTGTACGAGATCTTATAGTTTTTATCATTGGAACAGTAACTTTTGGTGAAAGGAACATTAGCTGCTCCAATTGCTCTTTATTTACATGTCTTAAGAATTCATATTTGCAGGAAAATCAAACTCTCTTTATAGCATGAAGAAGAAAAGGGCTATGGTTACCAGTTCGGATGACCAGACATTGGCAGCAGTCTCCAGAATCCCAGTTGCTGTGGCACTTCCTCAACCATTATTTAAAAAGAACTAAAAACTTATTGGACTTTTAATAGCAAGAATTTTGGGACTGATTGGCATCATAACCACTGCAGCCATCGCTGGCACAGCCCTGCATCAAGGAGTCCAGGCTCAACAATATGTTAAGGACTGGCATAAAAATGCAAGTGAGATGTGGCATAGCCAGTCTCCCATTGATATGGAACTGAATAATCATATGAATGATCTTGAAAAAACTATTATATATTTGGGTAATCAAATCTATAATTTAAACTTATTAAGAGCTCTTAATTGTGATTGGAATGAAAATTCTTTCTGTATTACTCCTTTGCCTTATAATAATAGTGAGCATGATTGGGAAGAAGTGAAAAATTTGGTTGGATATAACCATAATATTTCTTTACATATTTTAGAATTGCAAAAGAAAGCATTGAGCATGTCTCAAAATGAATTGAAAGAAACCCCTGGTGCAGAATTTTGGAATGAATTGTCTGAAAATTTAAATACTGTCAATTTGTTTCACTAGTGGAAATAGAAAACAGTTCAATTATTATTTTTGATTGAATTAGGAATTATTGTTATATGCATTTTACTTGTTTGTATTTTCACGGGTAGAGTAATAACATATATTCATAGAAAAAATGAAAATTGAATCAGATGCAAGCATTTATGTTAAAAAACTTAGCCATGAAAAACTAATTTTACATTATTTGTGGTAAACAGTTATATACTAATAACCCCATGATTTTACTACTAATTATCTACATAAAAGCACACTCATAAGGAACCTGAAGAAATACAAAATATAAATGAAATTTCCTTCCATACAAGAACTCAAAAATTTGACTTGTAGCCAATGATGGGTAAGATTCTCAGAGGAGGACAACCTAAGACAGGCACAGTCACAAGAGGCTATGGAAGAAGACAAGTGTGAGAGGAGGTCACCTTGTATCATCTCATATAATGGTTTCTATGATCTTCACTTAAAAAATTAATTAATAAAAAAGGGAGAAATGAAGGAGTTCAATTAAAGGCCATGACTACTGACAGAAAGCAGGCCACCTTGGTATGTATAGGATAGGCAACTCTAGTCTCAAGACACTAAGAACAGCTAGTATGAGCCAGGTGTAGAAGCATTCTGTGCTTCAAGGTTTGTATTAGTATATGTCAGATAATGATTAACAAGGTCTGTTATGGCAGGAATGTAAGAACTGAACCATTAACCATAAAGACTTGCTGACTTTAATAACGTGCAGTCCGTCATGTATCTATTGCCTTTGTACATGTGCACATGTATTTTCTTTGTTCTAAAGCTAAATAAAAGCCACAATGTTTTATTCAGCAGCACTCTCCTCACCTTGGATGGAGGGTCCCCTGACCCTGGCTATCTCTTGTTTCTTTTCTCATCTGCAGTATCATTTTCATGGACCTAGTTCCTGACCATCTACACTAAGGTCCATGTACCTTGGAAGGTCCAGGGCACCAATTTAAACCAAATTATAGGGGAAAAAAAGAACTCTGAAAGCCTGTATTCATGAAAGTACATGGAAGAGGAGGTGGGGTTAGGGCCTTCCTTTGACATAGGGATGAACCAGTCTGTCCAGAACTGGGGATCAACAGAGAATCTGTTGCCCCCAAAAGCACATTGTCCTCATAAAATCAAATACTGGAAAAGGGTTAGCCAAATGGTATAGTGGATTTTTCCATGGAAAAATCGGAAGAGTCATATAGTTGCCTGGAAACCAACTAGATCAATGCTTTTCTCCCAGCAACTGTGTCCAAGCCATTGTCCTTCCATTTTTCCCAGGGAGCCAGCATCTCCCACCAGGGCTCACCAGCAAGTGCCAAGGGAGTCAATTCTCCCAAGCCACCATTGCCAATTCCCCCATTTTTCTTTATGGCATGTGTCTCTCCCATTCAATCATAAATCCTCCTTCCTTAGATAGTATGTTTTCTCTTCCTACCTCAAAAATTTGTTTAAAAATAAATTTATTTGTTTATTTATTTGATAAATAATAAATTTATTTGTTTAAATAAATTTATTTTTTATTTATTTCATAAATAATAAATAAATTTATTTATTTGAGGGCCATGTCTGCCTTTACCACATTTTGGTGGAGGTTTAGGGTATTCCAATAGCCTAAGTGTAGAAAACTAAAGGGGTGGCTTAAGCACATAATAAGTGCCTCTTTTGGCCTCCAAAAGAAGACTAAGTTCATGGAAGGAAGTTAACACTGACATTGCACCCACTGTTATTGAGCCATTCTTTATTTCCATGTTCTCAGATATCTTTTTCAGGTAAAATATATTTTTCTCAAATTTTCATTAAAATTTTTTAAAAACAGCCTTTAAAATCTCTAGGAACCTATGAAGGAAAGAAAATTCATTAAAATCCCAAACCCAGTCTGTGCCTCAAGCAGTTGTTCTCTACCTTCCCTCACTTTCTTTAGGAGAATGAGATGGATGTGAATACACAGACCTAATGGATCCAGAAATTACCCTTCAGGAAAGATGAGAGTATGAATCCTCACATATTTCCAACGTGAGATGTGGAAGTCTGGGGGTTGCTCAATGCTGAGTTCAGAAGGGTGGGAAGTGAATTTGTTTATCAGTCTATTGTCAGAAGAGATGATACCTTCACCCAAGACACCTTTGTCTTCCTGATGAAGGTGGGAGAGCCTTAATGAAATGGAGAGAACTTCACCACTTGTAATTCATGGATCACTGAGCATGCTCTAAAGCCTTTAGGATCTGTGAACCTATATGAAGGGAACAATCATGGAGTCTACTGTGGGATTTGTTTCCCTGTCCATCCCAAATGAAAAGTGTTCATCAGTTATGTAACCTCCCTCTCTTTCTTAAGCCCAGTGAGGGAGCAGACCACTCTGTGACTGTTGCATGGCTCTGAGTGTTTTTGTGGTGTCCTTGGCATTGACTTCTGGGCACAGTGGACCTGGGTAGGTTGGGGGTAGGAGTATACAAACCAGTTTCCTTTTTTTTTCTTTTTTTCCCTAAAATGGAAGGACATCCACTGGGAGGGACTGGGGAAGGCATCAAAGGAAAGATCTTAGGAAAACTGGGAGGGGAAAAATGACATGCTATTTATTGGATTTGGCATGTCATCTCCTCACATTGAAATAGCTCTCAGGTCTCTCCCTAGCTACTTGCTGAGAACTCAATTCAAAGTTAGTAACATGATAATTGACCACAGGCTTGTGTCAAGGCTCTGTACTTTCTCCCCATCATGAGACAGGTTGAAATGGGTAGAAGGATGGGAACATTTTCCTGAGAGTTATGGATTTTGCCTATTGGAAAATATATTCAGTGTCCAGTGACATTGACCATTATATCTGGGCTGATAATCTATGATCAAATTTTGAACTTGATAATGAGGTCATCCTGCTGGATGGCCTTTATCTGGAAATGAAGGTCTTCCCTATGGACTCTCTTCCCAGTGCCTAGCTGGGTGATTTCTGCCTTTCATGTTAGAAATGTTCACAGTGCAGCAGTACAATGATCAAGGAAAAATAAGTCAGGGGGAAAATGAAGGTTGTCTGGCAAATGAAATAGAATGAAGAGTGGAAAAAATCACCTGGAGGGATTGGAAGTAATGGGAAAGCACCCATCTCTCCTAATCAAGATTCTAATCTTATGATCTTCATGGGATTGGTGAAGCCATTACAGGTTCCCCAAGTACATTCTCAGCTCAGTTACCACAAAGAGTTCACACACTTTTCCAAGAGCACATAGTCTTTCTGGGACTCAGCCTACTGAAGCCAAAATGAACAAAAGCATGGTGTTAGTTTCCTAGGCTGCTTAAGGCAGATACCATTGAAATAGGTTGGCTTAAACACTGGGAATTTATTAGCATACAGTTTGAGGCCAGGAAAATAGCAAATCAAGTCATCATTAAAGGTGATGTTTACTTCCCAAAAACCAGTTGTGAGTGGTCCTTAGCTCCCCTGCCATATGACAAGGCACATGACATCTGCTGGTCTCTCCCTTCTCCTGCATTTTATTGATTTCAGCTTCATGCTTCCATGGCTTTATCTCTCTCTCTCTCTTCATTCCATTTATAAAGGACTCCAGTAATAGAATTAAAACCCATCCTGAATGTGGTGGGTCACATCTTACCCAAAGTATCCTCATTAAAACTCCTACTTACAATAGGTTCACACCCACAGGAATGGATTAACCTTAAGAAAATGTTTTTCTCGTGTACACACAGCTGTAAACCACCAGAGGCACCAACCATTTTCACATCTTCCTGTACATAACCTTGGATAATGCATTGTTATTTTAGTAAGAATAAATATTAGTAAGAAGAATATTTACCCTATCCAAGTATAGATTAGTCTCTAAAGTGCCACATCCAGGCACTCTATCTGGGTAACTTATTGGATTCCTCTAGTAAGTTGCTACACAGCACTTTTGAATTACCATCAACAAATTGTACTTAATTTGATAATTCTAATCATTAGCGTTTACATTCCAAAAAAATACTGTTAATGCAAGTTAAGTGGAATTCTCATTCTGTGTGAAAATGAGTAAGAGTAGAGCAAGTTGTTTGATTGGAACCCACATAAATATGCAATTTTAAAATAAAATTAGAGCCTCAGGTACAAAGATTTGAAATTTGATATTGGAAATGAATGTGAAATTTTGATATAACCCAAATGACAATAAATACAAATTTTTATATGTCTCTTTACCAAATTAGCTATACAGACTATTGTTATAATTGCTGTTTCTTAAAAATTGTGAGGGAATTGTCATAGAGAATTGGAGTGAGCTATACTGAGGTTATAAATCAGAATGAGTGATGACCAATGTTTTAAAACCAGAGTTAAATCCAATATTATGAAAACAAGTGATTGAGAATTCTAGAAATGAAAATTCAGCTCTATCACAGCCATATGTGAAGCCTAAGGTTTGAAAGAGAAGGATTTGGAGAAGTGCTCAAAGCCTATTCTCATTGGGAAACATCAAGACATGCTGGCCAGAGAAAGAGACCAGTGAGGGCAGTATGGTCAGGAAAGGCTACAACTAGATAACTAAGCTGATGGTGGAAAGGCCCTCCTAGAAAGGGTACTTCTGAAGAAAAGCACTGAGACAGGAATTAAGCCAGCCCTTTCTGCAAAATAAGAAATTAGGATATATTGAATTGAGGTAGAATTTCCTTAGTAGTAGTAGGAAAATTACTGGTTCAGGAACTGGTAAGCAGGGGTTTGTCTTTTGGCTCTGCCTTTTACTATCTCTGAGAACATGGAATAGTGACTTAACCTACCTAAGCCTCTATTTCTTCATCTGTGAAATGGAGGTACTGGTTTTATGGACCTCAAAATACTGTTCTCTAGTTCAATTCAAATATAACCCCAATTATTTGTCATCTAAAAGGTTAATTATAGGCAAAGAAATAAAAATATTGGATTCAGGAGAGATGGAACAAGAAGTATGGCAAGAAAAACAGAAAGGCATTTATTTCTGTTGTGATAATGCAAGGTTAGCAAAAATAGAAAGAAATAGGCAGACATAATTGATGAGACAAACAAAAGATGCTCTCTGATTTCCATGTGCTGTGATCCACAGTTAACCTACTAGTACTTGTAAGAAATTAGAACACATAATACACTTGGTGTTAGAAAGCTTTACTAGTTTTTCTTATCTCAGTTTTCCTGCCACCAATCTTTGAAATTTTTATTTTATTTATCCATTTATATTTATATTGTAATTGTAGATATGGCTCAACACAAAAGTTACTTAATCTGAGTGACCTTCCCTGGCCCTTCTCTCTAGCTCCCTCACTTTGCTTTAATTTCATTACAAGGCATGGCACCTACTAAAGGATAATGTATCAAATTATTTGTTTACTGTCTTCCCAAACTAAAATAACAACTCTTTGAAGGCAAGGACATTGCCTGAATTTTTTTCTTTGTTGTTTGTTTTCATAGTTATCTTCCTAGTGCCTAGTTTCTAGATAAAAATAGAGAATCAATGAATAGTCATTGTCTCCATAATTTTGGAAAACCAAATATTATCAAATATTCTGGTTTGTAATAGTGACATGAACATTCAAAACATGTTGTAATAAATAGCAACATGAGTAGGTTAGTTATTTCTTCATTTCTACTGGGGAAATTTGCTCCAACATCCTGAACAGTAAATAACATACCTGTACTGCATTTGCTCATCTAATTTTAGTGCAATCTTATAAAACATATACCATTGTAAACCTCTGTACAGACGAGAAAATGGAAGCTTTAAAAAGCTTTTAAAATGTTCACAAATTCTTCAAAAACTAGGAAGAGAATGAACTAGGCCTTGAAACTACACCAATTTGACTCTATAAAGTAAATCCTCCTAACTTTAACAATTGTTAAAATATGACCATATCTACTTTAACTTCCTGTCTATCTATCTACCTGTGCTGAAACATTTGAAGTAAGTTTGAGACATCAAAACACTTCATCCTAAATACTTTAATGTGTGTATTTCAAAAAGAAAAACATTCTCATATACCAAAAAACAATAATTCTCTAATGTTACCTAAACACATTCCATATTCAAATTTTCTTTTTGATTTTATGAAATTGAGAACACTCCACAGCTTTTCTTATTCTTTTTTTTTCCTTTAATGATATTGACTTTTAAACAAGCCTTGAAGTTGTCTTTAAGTAGTTCCCCATTTTGTATAGCTGTTTCCCGATGGCATGAACTTGGATCTCTATGCCCTGTGTTTATAATAAACTGAAAGTTTAATCTGAAGGCTTCATTGTATTGGGGTTGCAGTTTTTGCCAAGAATAATAATTCATAGGTGATTTTGTACCACATGTTGCAACCCATTAAGGACACAGAGTCAGATTATTTCACTATAATTGATGCTAGCTTTGATCATTTGATTATATTTGTGTCCATCATTCTCCACCTTTGTGAAAGTTCCTTTATATTTTTGCATTATATATTTTTTCCTTTTATTTTTAGCTAGCAGGTGATCTGCAGGATATTTGGTAAGATGTATGTATTCTGTTCTTCAGCCACATTTCAAGTGATGACCTCAATGAACCTTTCCTGAATTATTACATTGCATTTACAAAATGGTGAATTCTATTTTATGTTTATGCTTTAATTATTTTCTAAGAACTTCAGGCTTACTTTTTAAAGTAGAATTTTATTGGAATATATCATTCATACATGAACATATATGATTAAATTTGTAGTAAAATTTGTAGATTTACAAAACAAACATGCAATTCATATAAGGCAGCAATACATTTCCCCACCACCAACACCTTGCATTGTTGTGAAGCATTTGTTACAAACTATGAAAGAGCATCATCAACATATTGCTACTTACTATAGCCCATATCTTACATTTGGTGTATTTTTCCCCAACTCACCCAAATATTAATATCCTGTGTTAGTATTACATACTTATCATTCACTTGAGAACATTCTCATATTTGTCCTGTAAAACACAGTGAATAATCTACCTTTTGATTCCCTATGTTATTTAGTTCCATACTTTGCACAATCCGTTCAAAGTGTGCACTACATGGCCCTCATTTTCATCACAGATTTGTGCTATCATCACCTCAGTCAATTTTAGAATGTTTCCATTACTCCAAAAAGGAAAAATCCCATGCCCCTTTATACCCTCCTATTTTTATCCCTCAGTATTGAAATATCTTCTTGCAATTGCTGCAAAATATTAAAATATCACTGTTAGCTATTGTCCATAAGTTACATTAGTTGCAATTTTCCCATATATCACCATATTATTAACACTTTGTAAAAGAGCATTCTTTTTTTTTTTTTTTTTAGGTCCCAGAGTTGGAGATAGAATCTGGGACCTCTTATGTGGGAATCCGTTGCTCAGCCACTGAACTCACTGACTCCTTCAGCAGTATCGTTTGCTCATTTTGTTGTTAGGAGGTATCGAGGATTGAACCTGGGACCTCCTATATGGGAAGGAGATGCTCCATCACTTGCACTACATCTGCTCCTCTTTGGGGAGTTTTTTGATGATTGTTTCAATTTCTTTACTCATGATTTTTTTTGAGGTCTTCTGTTTCTTTCAGAATCAGTAATATTGGTTCATGTGTTTCTAGAAATTTCTCTATTTCATCAATGATGTCTAGTTTTTTGGCATACAGTTGTTTATAGCATCCAATTATGATCATTTTTATTTCTGTTGCGGTAGTGATATTGTTCTCCTTATCACATCTGATTTTATTTATTTGTGTCTTCTCTCTTTTTTCTTGTTAGTCTAATTAAGCATTTATTGATTTTGTTGATGTCTTCTAAGAACCAAATTTTAGTTTTGTTGGTTTTCTCCTCTTTTTTTTTATTCTCCATTTCATTTATTTCTACTCTAGTCTTTATTTTTCCTTTCCTTCTGCTTCCTTTGGAATTGTTTTGCTGTTCTTTTTCTAGATATTCTGCAAATGCAATTGGGTCTTTCATTTTAGCTCTTCTTTTTTAATAAGCACTGAAGGGCTATGAATTTCCCTCTCAGTACTGCCTTTGCTGTATCCCAAAACTTTTGATATGTTGTGCTCACATTGTCATTTGTACTGAGAAATTTACTGGTTACTCTTGCAATTTCTTCTTTGACCTATTGATTATTTAAGTGTATATTGTTTAATCTCCAAGTATTTAATTTTCCAAATTATTGCCTGTTATAAATTTCTTACTTCATTCCATTATGAACAGAGATATTGTTTTGTATAATTTCAGTGTTTTTAAATTTTTGACTATGATTTATGCCACAGAAAATGATCTATCCTTGAGAAAGATCCATGAGCTCTTGAGAAGAATGTATATTCTGCTGTTTTGGGAGGTAATGTTCTAGTTCATTTATCATTTTATTCAAGCCCTCTGTTTTCTTATTTATCTTCTGTTCCAGCGTTCTATATAATCTTGCAAGTGGAGTGTTGAAGTCTCCAACTATGATTGTAGAGACATCTATTTCTCCCCTTCAGTTTTACCTGTGTGACTCATGTATTTTGGGGCAGCTATGTTAGATGCATATTTATTATTATTGCTTCCATGTGAATTGTCCCTTTTATTAAAATATAGTAACATTCCTAATCTCTTATAACAGTTTTGCATTTAAAATCTATTTTATCCCATATTAGTATTAATACACCCAACCTTTTTCACTGCCATTACTGTGATGTAGGTTTTCCCAAAACTTTCATAAACAGCCTGACTGTCTTTGTAGATAAGATGAGTCTCTTGTAGTCCACAAATAGATAGCTCATTATTATTATCCATTCTAAACAGTTTATGCCTTTTAATTAGTGAGTTCAATCCATTAACATTCAGCATTAGTACTATAAAGATGTTACTTAGTCCATTTTATCCCTTGGCTTCCCATTGTCATATATTACTATTGCCTGTTGTTTAACCATTTCAGTTTCTCTTATTTATGTTCTTCATTTCTACACTCTTTTCAAGTGCTCTCCCCCTTGTTTTATTCTTTCAGACTCTAACACACCCTATAATATTTCTCGTAAATTCAGTCTTTTGGTAACTTTCTCAGCTTTGTTTGTATGTAAAGAATTTAAAATTTCCTTCATTTCTGAAGGATAGTTTTGCCAGATAAAGCATCCTTGGTTTACTATTTTTCTCTTTTGATAACTCAAATATAACATATCACTACCTTCTCACCTTCTTGGTTTCTGATTAGAGATCAACACTTAGACTTTTTGAGACTCTCTTGTAGGTAATGCATTGATATTCTCTTACAGTTTTGAAAATCCTCTATCTTTGGCCTTTGAAATTCTGAATAGCAGATGTCTTAGAGTAAGTCTCTTTGGATTTTTTCTGTTTGGGGTATGTTATTCTTCTTGAACATTGCTATTCATGTCTTTCATAAGGGTGGTAAATTTTTCAGTCATTATTTCCTCAAACATTCTTTCTACACTTTTTCCATTTTTTTTCCTTCTGGGACCCCTATAACACATATGTGTGTGTGCATTTCATGTTGACATTCAATTCCTTGAGAATGTGTTCATTATATTTACATTGCTTAATCTGTCTGTTCTCCTATCTTTTAAAGTCCAAATGTTTTGTGTTTAAATTCACTTATTCATTATTCTAACATTTCAAATAGGTGATTATATGATTGTAATGTTTTTAAATTTTTAATTTTTATTGATGCATATTAATACAGCATACAATTCATCCAAAGTGTATAATCAATAGTATTTGGTAAAATGACATGGTTGTGTACTCAACACTTCAGTCATTATTAGAGCATTTACATTATTTCAATAATAATAATGAAAAAATACACAAACAAGAAATTTACATCTCAATCTCTTGACTCCCCCTGCGATACATACCTGCTATTTTTGTCTATTCTTGCACAATTATGTATTTGCTTATTAAGTAGTTTGAGATATATTCACACACCATATTGTCCATTGAAAGTGTATAATCAATAGCTTTTAACATAAGCGCAATGTTGTATATGCATCATCTCTAAATTTTAGAACAATTTCATTACTCCAAAAAGAAAGATTCCACACCCCTTAGCATTCCTTCCTCAGCCCTACATATCCACTCATCTAATTTCATCTTTATAAATTTATTTTTATATATATTTTATGTAAATGGAATCACACAATACGTAGTACTTGTATCTGTTCTCCTTCACTTAGTATAATGTATTTTTGCCTGATATTAACATTTTGTAGTATTAACCTACATTTGTTCAACTTCAAGAAAAATGGTCTTATACATGCAGTTTTACCCATATTCATACTTCAAATAATATATTTATATTCACATAATATATTTAGTTCATAATAGTGCAATCATACAGTATTTGTCCTTTTGTGTCTGACTTGCTTCACTCAACATAATGTCCTCCAGGTTCATGCATGTTTTCATATGTTTCACAACTTCATTACTTCTTACAGCTGCATAATAGCCCATCGTGTGCATACTCCACAACTTGTTTATCCATTCATCAGTTGATAGACACCTGGATTGTTTCCAAATTTTAGCTATCCTAAATAATGCTGCTATAAACATCAGTGTGAAGATGTCTATTCATATCACTGCTGTCAGTTCTTCTGTGTATATACCTAGAAATGGTATTGCCAGGTCCCATGGCAAGAATATTTTCAATTTCTTAAAAAACTGCCAAACAGTCCTCCACAGTGGCTGTACCATTCTACATTCCAACCAACAGTAAATAATCATTCCTATCTCTCCACTTCCTCCACAACATTTACAGGTTTCTGACTTTTTTTCCCTTTCCCAACCAGGGGTGTTTATTGGGAATTTGATGTAAATTTTCTTCTACTTGTTAAGATCCTCAGTGAGAACAGATGTAAAATGAAGCCAGATCCATGAACTTGGGTGGAAATTATCATAATTTTTATCGTTCGATGCAAAAAAGAGCAGTTCAGAAAGTAGTAGTAATTGCCAACCTGAGAACATCTTCAAACAAGGGATGAAATAGCAGTCTGACTATAACTCTTCCCAAGAAAGAAATGTAAGGTTAAAATAAGTAATTATCAGGAGAATTTCATGTGGAAGACAAGTGTTGCTGACAGCTGGAAGGGTAGATTATGGCAATGTCCATCCTCACCACGAAGGAGAGTGATGGGGAGTGTGCTGCAGCTGCTGTAACAAACACAGCAGGAAGGTACTGTGTTGCAGCAGGAGGCCGGGGCCCATCCCCAAGGCGCTGCCTGCCCCTGCCTCCTCTGGTCGCAGCTTGCTAGCGCTGAGCCTGTCTCCCTTGGTCCCCTGCTCTGGCTTCTACTCACGTTGCCAAAGTCCCTCCAACTGTAAAATCTCCAGTTCCCTTGGATAAAGGCCCACCCTGTCCCATCTGACCTCATCCGGGTAAGACCTTCACCCCCACAGACAGGGGTTAGGACCTGAACACGGCCTGTGGGGGGCACGAGTCCCTTCCCACCATGGAAGAAGTCCTAAACTATCAGAGATGGCCCCGCCCCACCTTCACTGCCTTGCGGTGCTATCCAGCCACCGGAGCCTGTTTCTTCTTCTGTAAAATGGGGGACTCCTCTGGGAGCGGAGGGTGGCATTCCAGCAGAATGAAGGTAGGACCTGTAGGGAACCTGGTCTGGGCACAGCAGAGCATGGCCGGGGACTGGGGTTGCGCGTGTTTGTCCAGTTGCAGGTTGTGGGTCATGATGTCAACCCGATGGACCAAGAAGAATCTTGAGTGAAATGTTTCAAAGGCGAAGAACAGCCCGCTGGTGACCAGGATGAGGACGAGAGTCAGGTAGAAGACGCGCTTCTGCTGGACCATCATGATCCTTTGGTCACAGAAGAACTTGTTCTGCCCTGGGAAGACCTCCCATTTCCTCAGCGTCACTCACTTCTTCTTAGGGGCCGACTCCATGGGGAGGAGCTGAGGGTACTGATCTAGTAGTACTCTCAGTCTTTCATGGGCCCGCCGCTGCGGGGGGTGGGGGCAGCCACGGGGGCAACCGGTGGGGCCGCACGGCCACAGGAGTCCCCACCGAGCGCGGGCGTGCCCAGAGGGTGGCGGAGCGGCCCCTGGCCCGGCTCCTTCTTTCTCCCCTCCAGGCGCGCGAGGGAGTTGCGGGGGATCTCTGCGTGTGCAGGGGGGCGGAGCGGGGGCTGGGCGCTGGGGTTTTGCCCCGCAGCGGGGAGAGAGAGAGCGGGGGTCTGGTCCTGCCCGCTGCCACCCCTGCCAGCGCCTGCCCTCTCCACTCCGCCTCAGGCGCCGAGCAGCCGCTGGCTTTGTTGCTGTCTCCATGCCCCTGTGGACCCCTGGGGCACGCACAGGGAGTCTTTTTCATTCCCACCCCGAACCTCGAGGCTGGGTGGCTGGAGGGGCAGCATCTGCGCTCACACCCCCTCCCTGGCTGGGTTCCTGATGTTTTAATAGTGGCCAGTTTAATAGGCGTGAAATGATAGAAAAAATCCAGCTGGGTCTCAGGGAATAAAATGACAACACGAAGCACAGGAACATACACAGTAGAAACATCCTAGAGGGAGAAAAGAAGGAAAGGGGTCAGAAGGAGTGTTGGAAGAAATAAAGGCTGAAAATTTCCCAACTCTTTTGAAAGACATGGACATACTTGTCCAGGAAGCAGAGTGCACACCAAGCAGTATAAATCCAACTGGCCTACACAAAGACATATGCTTACCAAATTGTCTAGTGCTCAAGACAAAGAATAATTAAAGCAGCAAAAGGAAAGACATCCATCACATACAAGAGGCTCAATAACATTAAGCACTGATTTCTCATCAGAAACCATGGAGGCAACAAGGCAGTGGTATGGCATAGTTAAGGTTCAAAAAACAACATCAACAATAAAAAAAAAAAAAAAAAAAAAAAAAAAAAAAA